>ML809226.1:6598-22690 GCA_009831015.1 Picea engelmannii
TCATCTTTCTAGTCTTTAAATTAATTATGGAATGATTATCAAAGGCCCAATCAATTCCCAATAGTGATGGAAATGGTATAGACTCATCCACCATATCCATCACTTCAAAGTTTGTTGTGGTGCACACACCATCTAGATCCACTGTTTTATTCTTCAATCTACCTGTGGGAATCACTCTCTACTGGTTTTATAGCTTCAATTGGATATTGGAATACCCTATTGTAGGTTCTCCCATGCAGGGATGATTTTAAGGATGGAAATTTATTTTAAAATGTAGAAACTTGGGTGAATATTACTAATCCTTCATATGTCAACTATAAATGTTTGGCGATATTTTTTTTAAAATATTCAAATTTCTAAGTATTTTATATAGTTTTTATAAAATTTTGGTGATTTTTAAGGTAAAATAATTTTATCCTATAGAATTTGGGCGAATCATTTTTAAAATAGTGAATCTCGTTTTTGGAAAAAAACTGGAAAATTAGCTCATGAGAGAAATTTAGCCCCTAAAATCATCCCTGTGAGTCCCATGGCTTCCCAAGTCTTCTTTGGTAAAATGTTGACATCTGATCCTAAGTCTAGAATAAGATTTCCCATGTTAAAGTCTCCTATATTTGCATTCAATCTGAACTCTTTGCTAGTTATTTTATTTCTATGGACATGATTAATCTTCTTTGGTTTTGTTCCTACCCCTTCCTCTATGCTATATTTTTCAAGCATACTTTTAAACAAATCCATGGCATTCTTATAATTAAGTAATTTAAAGCAAGATGCCAGGAAATCCTTTAAGTTGCTTACTTTCTCTGTTTGCTTTCCTTTGCAGGTATGATCCAAAGACTGAGGCATATAAAAAATAGGAGTATCATACATCAACGCAATATTCAATATGGAGGCTACATTCTCCTTCAGGAACTCCTTCTTTGCTTCCTTGAAAGTTTACTTCGCCTTATTTGCATCAAACTGCTAATGTGGCTGAGTGTTCTTCTGAATCCAACACTGATATTCCTTGTTCTAATCATGTGCATCTTCTCCTGTATTCAGTCATCCTCTAGTCACTATGTTGGTGTTCCTCCCAGGATCCCTTATTTTTTTAGCAACCCACTGAACATTCTGGTTATTTAGATTCCTCTTCTCCTGGATCTTCATCATTAACTTTGGGAAATCTTTTGTTGCGTGATCTGTTGCGCAAAAAATACATACATGTTGTTGTTGGTTGAGGACAATCTATGGAATAGTGTCCTTGATGCTGAAAATTATGGCAGATAATAGGCCCTCTGCTTCTTCGCATTCCTCCTCTTCCTCTACCTCTGAATCCTCCTATGTTCCCATGTGGGTCCATATTTTGATATTGTAATTTGTGGTGCCTGATTATACTGCGGGGGTTGCTAAAACTATGGTATTGCTTGAAATTGTTTCGCATTGAAAAACTGTGGCACAATCTGTCCTTCCATCAAATTATCCTTCATCCTATCTGCATCTGAGTTTCTTTACTTCATTAACTCCAGGGTTCTACAATTTTTGTCTTCGTGTCCTACTTACTTACAAAAGTTACAGAAAGTACTCTTATGTTCTGTCTTGTACTTATGCATCATAGGGAAGTTATAAGGATCATGCCCATGTGTCTTGCATATTTCAAACCAAGGCCCTCCTATAGGAAATGGATTTGGAAGCCCTAATACCATGTACTACATAAATTTCAAACACTCATTTGTGTGATGTCCCTCTGATCTACACAGGGTACACCACATTGCTTCTCTTTTCTCCCTACTTTTATTTTGGTTTAATTGGACTGTCAAGTTCTTCAGATCTTCCTTCGACTCCTCTATAGTTGGATCTATCTGATTATACCGATTCTCCTATAATTGCATCACTTCTTGCAGTGCCTCTTCCTGGGTTTGAAATTTTTGTTGTCTCAATGGATATTTGAAATGTGGTAACAAAGAATTTATAAACAATTGTCTATGTTGCATGTCAGAAATGGGATACTTCAGTTTACCTTTACATGTATGGAACTTCTGATCGATATCCCATACAAACTCTCTTGGTTTTTGTCTAACCTCAATCATCTCATTCATAAACTGATCCCCTGATTTTGGCCTTTGAAACTCCATGATTAGTGCCTGCTTAATCTTTGCTATTGTTCCTGGTGCACCCTGTGGATTGTTTATTGCTAGATGCATGTACCAATCTAGCGCACGGTTTCTGAACGTTATTGATAGTTGCGCTACTTGTTTTTCCTCACCAGTGACTCTTTTCACTTCCCATATTCACTCACACACAAATAGGTGCTTCTTTGGTTCTTTGATCCATCCCCATGTAACTATGGTAATATTATCGTTGGATCTACACCTGCCATTGTAGGTTGTGTTGTACCTTCTCCACGTGATACTACTATCTATGTATTGTTGTTCAGACTTGAACTCCCACTGGTATTGATACTAGTACTTCCACTTGTACCCTCACTTATATTCTGATCTCCTAGATTTCTCTGACCATCAATCACTGGTTCTCTAAACAACTCTTTTTTTTTTATGTGTTAATCGTACATGGTGTTGTAGGTTCTACACTGATTTGGATCTGGACATGGGTACCTACTTCCTCATTATATCCCTCTCCTCTATTATTTCTTTCATATGTGGTGCACAATATTTATTCAATGTGATACACACAAAAAATATCCTCTACCTCTTCCTCATCACTCTCCAAGCCTTCCCTCTCGGCTACTTCTCTTTTCTTCCTATTGAGCGTATACTGGTAGGGTTTTCCACTGTGTGTCATTCCTTCCTTCTACATAATTTACCGGATCTCCTCTTGATCCATCATAATGGGATATTTCTCTTTACTATGCTCTCCTTTATCCATTCCCCCCTCCATATCATACCTTACTCAATGCTTCCCCTAACTCCCCCATGCATGTAGGGTAGTTTAGTTGTCTGATGCCAAGGTTAATATCTCTTTATCATACAATAATATCTTGATTGAAGTATACAATGACCTGATGTACCTTTCCCTTGGACCCTTAAGAAACTCCCTCTCTGCTACACTATAAGACTTCGATGTATCTACTACAAACTCAGTGATATACCCCAATACAATGTTGTCTAGCCAGAAATCTACTACGCGCATGAATTTTTTATTCACCCTCTTCAACTGTGTGATACTCTCTTTTGTCAACTCCACTGATCTAACTCTATTTGTCAGATGGGTATCTTTCAACCATGCTATCCACTCCTCTAATAGCGTGAGAAACTCACTAAAGAAACTCTCATGTATTTCGTTGAATACGTATCTCTCCAAGTACTTTCTTGGCTTAAACCTATGGCTTCTATTATCTTTGTGGGGAAACTCTAGTTCCTGAACTATCAACTATCTCTCAATATTTGCTTCCACGGGGTTCCAACCTAAAAACATCCTCTTTCTTAAACCCTCATGCTATACTGCATGATACATCCCTCCCGATCTAATATTATAAGTTCCAATCGACAACAGAACCATTGTTGGGTTTATGGGCTAACCCAGGTTCTACTATAGGATTACCAAATTCCCTTTGACCATCGACCCTTCTCGATACCAGAAGGAAACATAGCGCATAAAGTGCATTGCGCAGTCTCACCTGAGATGGATTTAATGGGTGGCTACAGGACTCAAGTTTCTCCAACCATGGGATGGGATGTGCTTCTCTCTCAGGGGCATTAGATATACTCAATGACTAGCCCTCGAATACTCATTTATTATGCTAACCCTAGTTAGATCTCAGTTCTGACCAGTGACACCACTATTCCAACAGAAATTCATTAACCATTATAATAGAATATACCAAATGACATATATTCATTTACTGCAACCTAATATTTAGATATAATACTAACTATGTCATTCATCCATTTAGTGTTGTTCTACAAATTTCATTAGTTTATCCTTAGTGCATAGCAGTATTTCCTTTATCATTTTAACATGTTCATCATAAAACTCATTAAAGAAAATATAATCACAAGTACTGCAAACATTCACACATAACTCAGATATACCGTGGTTCACCCCCTCTTGGAGCTATGTCCACAAAGATGAGTCACTTCAGCTATTTATTAATCTTCATGCAAAATCCAATGTTGTGCACTGTACAATTATTCCTCCATTACAATCGATCTCCACGGATCATGATAGTCTTCACAAAACTAGAGCTAATATTCAAACATGCATAGAATAACAACATCCAAAACTCATAACAAAACTGAGAACTTCCGACCAACCTAACGATCAATGAATGAACCCCTTCCACAGTCCTAATACATTCTATTTATACAAAAAAATGGGATAAATCCCTTACAAAAACCCTAACCCTAAGTGGATTAGGTTTGTCCACATTTCAACTGCTTCACAGCAATTTGTCCACTTTGTAACTGTTTTTCCTCGATGTTAGTTTTCCTCTGTTTACGACGTTATTTTTCCTTTGTTTCCAGCACTCTCCCCATTTTCTGGCGTCGCCTTATATTTTCCAATTTATGCCTTGATTCCTTCAAAACTTCCTTGATTTTTTCCCAAAATTGGCTTGTGCCAACAACTTGGTATTTGATTAATCTAGCCTTGGAGATAATAACATCATATTTGGTATGTACATCCTCTATATGGAGTTCAACTTCTTCAAGTATATTCTTTTACCTTCTTGAATCTTGTCTTCTTTCTCCTTTTGAAGATGTAATGTGACCCCATCTATCAAATTTTGACGTCCTTCTTCAATTCTAGATCTCATTTTTTATTTTACCGCATCAATATTTAGAGATTCCTCAACCTTCTTGCAAATTTTCTCTTCAAGTATTTTGGCAGATTCTTCATCCAAGATCCTTCTTTCTTCTTGATTTTTACAATTCTTCTTTTCTTCTTTCAATCTCTTAACCTCATCCAATAGTTTTTTATTATGATTTTGTAATAGACATATCTCTTCATCTTTCTTTTTCAAATATTTCCTTTGAATCATCCCTTTTCTACTTTTATTTTCTACTCTTTTATTGCTTTAAGTTATTAACCTCCTTAATGAGTGATTCATTAAGGTATCTTATCTTCGATAGCTCCTCACCCTTCTTATTAATATATTCCTTTTATTCCTTTAATTCATCTTGAATTATATACATTTCCTCCATTTTTGAGTTCTTGATCCATTTGTTTGAGAAAAATTCTTCAAACACTTCCCATGTGGCACTTATTCTAGTATCTTTATCAAAGATATACCACCACTTACAACATTAACCATTCAAATAAACACCTACCCCAGAATGAATCTTGCAATTTTTCCTTATCATCCTCAACCATTCCCCATGATTGATTTCATCTTTATCTTAATCTCCACTAAATCTAGGTATTTCCATTGATTATTAATCAAGGTCTAACCCAAACCTTAACTTACAACCTAAATATATCAGGAATAATGATATCAAATATTTGTAGTCCTTTTCCGATATAATATTCTATGTTTTCTCTTTCCAATGGATTTTGAATCAACTCAATCATACATCCCAATCAAAAGTTATGATAGTTTTAAGTAAACATAACTTTGAAACCCTGATTTAGAGTCTGTCATTTTGCATGATATTCCTTCTGATGTATTTTTGAAATTTCGAGCCCCATGAGACGAAAATTTAGACCTGTAGTACTCTAAAATGTACTCTGAAAATTTAGACCGAAATTAGGTGTGCCAAATGAAAGTTATGGTAACTTTCCCAAACCTTGTTGAATTATATCCTATTCCATAGAGAGAACTTGTACAACATGGCACGCATCCAAACTACTAAAGATCGTTCTCTTTCGAATGCAACTAGTCCCATGGAATTTGGATCCTCTATGAAGAATATATGACTATTTTACCTGGAACACTTGTTTGAGACTAGTTATAGGACATAGGATGTATTTATGAAAGAAAAATGAACCAGAAGTTGAAATTAGTACCATGAGTACCCTGATATGTCCTCTAAACATCCTCCAAGTTTTTCTTTCTAAAGTGGCCCCAAAAACAATTTATAGCGAAAATTCTAAGATGACTTGCTTGAGGAAGAAAAATCCTAGGATCAATGCTCTGATACCAAATGTAATGTACCAAATGCTTAAAATATCATAATATAACATAAGTATTCACCAATTATAGAATGTGAGCATGGTGAAAAAATCCAAGATAGATAATTTACATAATAACTCCTTAAAGAATAGGATAACCTCCTCCAAATATCCAAATACATTTATACATTACAATTCACATGTATACAATAATGAATACAAGATCTCTATATTTACTTATTCACACCTACACATGAGTCCTATTTACTATTAGGTTGACCCTATTACATATATATTTACACATTGCATTTACATTTATCCCCATATATTCCCCCCTTGGGGTCATATCATATACATTTAACCCTGTATATTCCCCCTTTGGGTAATAATAGTAACATTAGTTAGTTGGTAGCCTCTTATATTTGACTCATACCTATCCTGATGTTTACTTTAATATTGGACTTTCTTCCAAGTATATGAAAACACATCATCAAATCCATTGGATAGAAACAAAAATGATAGTTTGGTGTATATGTGGTACAATTCAGTTTGGGATCCATTACAATTTTGGGTGGACTCCTTTGTTGGTTGGTTTCACCGATTCAAATTGGACCGATGACCCTGATGATTGAAAATATATTGTAGGTTATATTTTTATCCTTGGTTCCATACTTGTCACTTGGGCATGTAAGAAACATTAGTATATTAATATTTCTTCAACGGAAGCAGAGTATTGAGTAAGAGTTAATGCAAGTCAAGAATCCTTGTGGCTTTGATAGATCCTTTCATAGTTTGGATGCCGACAACAACATCTGAACACCCTCTAGTGTGACAAAAAAAGTTCCATCAAGCTCGATAGAGATCCAACTCAACATTAGCACAACAAACACATTGAGCTACAAATTCACTTTATCAAAAATCTCATTCATGATTGAGTTCTTGAAGTGATTTTTTACCATATAGAATATCAAGTTGTAAACATTTTTACAAAGGCTCTTATAGAAGTGATTTTTTCTAAAGTTTGTTATATGTTAGAATTTTAGGAAGTTGTCATTAAGGGGGGATAGACTCTAGTGCCTCCTTCCTTCTCCTATTGAGTCACCTTTGTAAATCCTTCAATCCTATCTGAAGTTGTTCTTAAGGGGGGGTGTTAGGATATTTATACACTTATGATTTGGTTAATATCAAATTGGTATAATGTGTCTTTAGGTAAAAGCGTGTTTATTTTGTATGCATTAGTATGCATTTGTAGTTATGTAATATGAAAGTCATGATATGTTCTAGACATACTGTGATCTGATGGATCATATTCTCCTCGATATTAATGGCTATATTGATCCATGGATTAACACTTGATTATTTCAAGATATCTATTTAAAGAACATGGAGGGTCATTTGTTGATGTTCGATTATGAGAAACTCACTTGTAAATTATTTTATTTTTCATTAATGTATTGCCTCAAGTGGCCACGTTGGTTGGGGCCATGGACTATTTCCTCTTTGATGGTTTTAACCATGTAAAAACACTGGTGTTATGATCTTTTATCTAGTTGTGTGAGAGATTACTGAAGTTGTTCATCCTATGTGGGAATAACCTATTTTTTCAAACAAGAGACATGTATCCAAATAATTCCCCTTAGTCATTTTACATTGAAACGTAGAGATTGACTATTAGGGAACTTTCAAAATCCTTTGTAAGGGACATGGTCCCAACCTGTTTGGTAATAAACATTCCCTTTTAGAGTGTATAATGCAAGGTATGGACCAAATGTATGATTGAAGCTCCTTACTCTTTCATTAATGAATATCCCCAGACCATTAGATTTCATCTTGAAGGAAAGGAAATATTTTATATGTGTTTCTGAAGAGGTAGCTTAGTGACCGTACTACTAGGTATCCTTACCCAAGTGGTTCGTGTAGGAGGGGGACAACCTGAGATAGATTTCTATGGGACATGGGGATTTCATCACCAAGTGTCTCTTATTTATAAATATGTATTTCTTACCTTCACTCATCCACATGGGGACCCTTACTACCCTTGTTGTTGGTTGACTGGAAGGCCCTTATCCACATATTAGGTTTTTTTTTAGCGCATTTATATTTGTTGGACAACTGAGAGGGGGGGTGAATCAGTTGTTACCATGCTTAAACAATTATCCTTATTTTAAATTCTTTGCAGAGCACTTTAATTAAAATCACAATAATGCAGGGAAGTAAGCAATAGCACATTCAACATCATTGTCACATATGAAATATACAAAGACAAATATTTCCTGAGGAAACCCATATAGGGTAAAAGCCTCTTCTTATTTATATGATAAGTAATATTTACATTCTTTACATTATCATACATATGAGCACCAATTCATAATGAGGCTACAACCTCTATTTTTCAAGTTGCTACTTGCTTAGAGCACCAACTCTCTGGATTTTCTAGCACCAACTAGAAGGAAGCACCAACTCCCTGGTTTCTCTAGCACCCACTAGAAGGAAGCACCAACTCCCTAAGTGTTCCAACACCAACTGGATGGAAGCACCAACTTCCAGTCATACAGGCACCAACATGTATAACAGAGAACAACATTTCTCCCTTGTACCACCCTGCCACCCTGGTTTCTCTGGCTGCAACCAGATGGAAGCTACAACTCCCTGTGTTCAAGAACCCACTTAAACCTCTGAGGACAACAGTCCTCCCTAGCACCTCCCTTCCACCCTAACATATAAAGTTTGATATATATAAATTTATCACAGTGATACAATAGTTATCATTGGCTTACTAGGCTTATCACTGTTCTGTTATGCTGCTCTGTTCTCCTGTATCAGTGTCTCTCTGTCTGCTTCTTCTTGCGATTTTTGATCTTCTATTTTTCTCTCAAGAGCACCTCATCCTTCCTTTGTTGTCTCATTGTCTTGCTACACACATGCCTTTCACTTTCTGTGCTTTTGCATTTTTTGCACTGTGAGCCATGTGCATTCCATGCACCATTCCTCTTCTCTGTATTTCAGTTGTTGCACACTCCTTCTTCTACACTCCTGAATCCCCCTCAACAATAACAACCCCATCTCTTCTTTGTTCTGCATACTTATAGTCTCTATGCACCTTGTACATGCTAGCTCGCCATGCTTCTGCATACTTTGTCCATGTCGAGTGCTCTGCTTGATCATCATCGCAACTCTTCAGCTTCTCTGGCAGTTAAACCCATGCATCTATCATCTTTGGGTGTTATGTTGAGATTCCTTATTCTGTCTCATAGTTGAGACTCTTTGTCTTCTCTATCAAAGTTGAGTTGATCCTCTATGTTGCAGTTACAGGCTTCAACTCTCTTCCATCTGTCAATCACCTCTAAGAATAGTCTTCATTCCACTAGAAGATGCCTCGAGCCTCTTCATCTTCTTTGGCAATCACACTAAGGCCTGTTTCATTCCTCTCACAGAAGCCATCAGTCATTTCTAGCAGTTACACTCTGAAGTGCAACTGTATCCCTCCAATCATACTTAAATTCACCTGCACTGTTGGATTGGATCCATAGAATCTTGCGTTTATTTTGCATTTCGGCATTTCAGAATTTCGACATTCTTATGGTGAAGAGACTCGATTCTCCATGTCCCAATTATGAAATGGAGCTTGTCTCTTTGAGCTCTTCTCTACATCTCTTCGACGATGTGACCATCGGCGGTGACCAAGGCCTACACCAAAAAGGTGTTTTCACATTTCGCATTTCGGCATTTCGCATTTCGGAATTTCAAGACTTCTTTGATGAAGAGTCTCAGCTCTTGACTCTTCCAACTCCCAGTATCCAAACCTCTGAAATGGAGTTGGATCAATGGTCCACACTCTTGATGATTCCACGGTCCAGATCTCTTCGTGATTTCGCATATCGTGATTTTGGCATTCTTGATGTGAGAATTCTTGACAACTCCAAGTCTCGGTATCTGAAACTCCAAAATGGAGTTGGATCAATGACATTTCGGCGTTTCGCATTTCACCGTTTTGAGACTCCTGTGGTGAAGAGTCTCGGTGCTTAACTCCTCCAACTCCCGGTATCCAAAGTTCTGAAATGGAGTCGGATCAAAGATCTGGTATTTCGTTGTTTCACATTTTGATGATTCGTTGTTTCGAAACTTCTATGGTGAAGTGTTTCGACACTTCAACTCCCGGTATCCAGGACTCTGAAATGGAGTTATTTCCTGTTCTGCGAAGCTCTTTGTTGGTGTGTCTATTTTAGGATTTCGACGTTTCGCATTTCGGCGATTTGGCATTTCGGCACTCCTGTGATGAAGTGTTTTGACACTTCAACTCCTGGTATCCAGGACCCTGAAATGGAGTTATTTCCCGGTATGCGAAATTCTTTGTTGGTGTGCCTATTTCAGGTTTTGGGGTTTTGCATTTCGTGATTCCGAGACTCCTGATGACGAAGAGTCTTGACTCTTCCAAATCCCGGTATCTGAAATTGTCCTCCTGCCTTCGGGATTTCGTAACCCCGCTTCACCTTGCTCTTTAACGAACATGCAGGTTATCCTGGATCCAACGTCAGTCGGACTTCAGGCTCAGATCTAACATTCATCAGGAATTCTCAATGGGATCCAAAGATCACTGTCGCTTCTCCTCCCGGGATTTCGTTGTCCCTGTTTTGCCATCATTGCATACTCTGATATTGCCATCAATGATGATCACACCTACCATCAATGATAATCACAACAATCTCCCTCTTTGGCATTGATGGCAACCCTGAATGACTGCGCTAATCTATTGGGACCTCCAACTGTAGCATCTGATCTGGACCACTCCTTTTTCTCCCCCTTTGACATCAATGTCAAAGAAAACATGCTCCCCCTGAGCTGTTGCAGTAATTTTAGGAGGTATCAGATATTCAATCAATATAAAACTCCCCCTAACAGGATGGACTCTCTTAGATGTGAGACGATATGACACCCAGCTTCTGTCGGAGATATTCAAATGGTGTCTTGGCTAGGGGTTTAGTAAAGATGTCTGCAATTTGTTCTGTGGTTGGAATGTAATGGACTTGAACAACCTGATTGGTGACATGCTCTCTCAGAAAATGGTATTTTATGGGAATATGCTTGGTCTTGGAGTGGAATACAGGATTCTTAGACACACTGATGGCACTAGTGTTATCACAATGAATTGGGATCGGTGCAACATATTTTACCTCCAAGTCTGCAAGTGTCTGAATCATCCATAGTACCTAAGTGCAACAGATAGCAGCAACAATGTAATCTACCTCTGTAGTTGATAAGGAAATGGAACCTTTCTTTTTACTAAGCCATGCTACTAATGAGTCACTCAGAAGAATGCTCCTCCACTGGTGCTTTTTCTCTCATCAACACAGTTTGCCCAATCTGCATCTGAATAGGCAGTTAACTGGAAATTTTGATTTCTGGGATACCACAGACCATAATTCATTGTTTCTTTCAAATACCTGAATATCCTTTTGATAGCTTGCAAATGACTCTGTTTAGGTGCAGACTGATATCTTCCTACCATTCCAACAACATGCATTATGTCTGGGTGAGATGTTGTGATGTACATCAGGTTGCCTATCATTGGCCTATATGAACTTTGATCAACATCAAGTGAGTCATCATCCTTGCTTAATTTGCATCCAGTAACCATAGGTGTACCCACAGGTTTAGAATCTTCCATTTGAAATCTTTTCAACATTTCACTTAGATATTTTTCTTGAGAAATGAACATCCCTTCAGACCTCTGAGTAATTTGCAGACCAAGAAAAAATGACAGTTCACCTATCATAGACATTTCAAACTCAGACTCCATGGCAGAAGCAAACCATTGCACCAATGAATCCTTATTACATCTGAAGATGATGTCATCTACATAGACCAATACGATGAGCAGATCATTATCCTCTGTTTTGATATACAGATTGTTGTCAATTGTTCCTCTCTTGAACCCTTTGTCTTTGAGATACATATCCGGTCTATGATACTAGGATTGAGGGGCTTGTTTTAACCCATATAAATCTTTCTTCATCTTGCATACTAAGTTAGGGTTATCAGACAGTTTGAAACCCTCAGGTTGTTCCATATAGACTTATTCACTTAAATCTCCATTTATAAAAGCTGACTTGACATCCATTTGATAGACTTTAAACCTTTTATGACAAGCATAGGCAAGAAACATTCTGATAGCTTCTAATCTTTCTACGGACGCAAATGTTTCATCAAAATCCAGTCCTTCTATTTGAGCATATCCTTTACATACCAATCTTGCTTTGTTCCTGACAACTTGTCCCTGCTCATTCAACTTATTCTTAAAGACCCATTTGGAACCAATGATATTTTTACCTTCAGGCCTATGAACCATCTCCCACATATTGTTTTTCTCAATCTGATCAAGTTCATCATTCATTGCTTTAACCCAATGGTCATCTTTGCTAGCTTCATTAAAATTCTTGGGTTCCAGCAAGGATATGAAAGATATATGTGATTGTTCGGTGTCTTTGATTATCTTTCTCTTCGTATGTACACCTTTGCCTTTTTCACCAATTATTTGACTTGCAGGATGATTCTTTTGAGTGATTATGGAGGAGGAATTTGAAGTTGTTTGTTGATTTGAATATGTCTGAGTATGTGTGTCTTCTTCTAATTCAGAGTCTTTGTTTTCTGATTCTTGGACTTGTTCATCTTTAGCTTTAGTTATGTCCTCTGTAGACGACTCATTATTGTACACCTCTCTTGTTGGGATTCCTTCATCAACTTGTATGTCAATATTATCAATCATTTTATGCAGCCTCTTATTATAGCATCTTTATCCTTTACTGTTTGTAGCATACCCTAAGAAGATACCTTCATCATCCTTGTCATCATATTTTCCAAGGTTCTCATCATTATTCTTTATGTAACATTTACTCCCAAATACTTTGAAGTGTTTGATTGAAGCAGGTCTCCCATACAACAGTTCATACGGTGTCTTGTCACTTTGTGGTCTTTTTGGGCCCCAACAACTCCCCTTATATTTTTACAAAATTTAAAGGGCCCCTATTAGAATCTTGATAATTATAGTGAGCTACAGAATCAACCTTTTCAAATAGTTCCATTCATTGGCTTGCTTTGAGACAATTTTAAGACATTCACTTTAGTATGAGTCATTTATTACAAGAGTATATGTCAAAAGTTAAAAACGAGCATAAAAATATCAATTTAAACAAAAACACTAATTTTTATCAAATGTTTACTTTTGTTTAAATTATGATTATGTGTTTATTATTTTGCTCATTAGCAAGTTTGACTATTTTGAATAATGTGTTCAATACTTCATCAAATAATATCTTGGTTGGTTTCTCATTTTCATGAAATCATTTGGTGATGTTAATTAATTAAATTATTTTTTCATTTTGCATCTCATTTCAAAATAATAATAATCAAAGAATTATCTATCATTTGTTTGATTTTGCAAAAAACTAAAATTAATATTTTTTCTCCATTAACTTGAATCTTCTAGATCATATTTGAAAACAAATTATAAATAATGTTTGTTTATAAATTATAGTTAGTTTAAATTCATTTTTTATTTTTCTAGATTTTGTTTTATTCACAATTTTTAGGTTATTAATTTAGGTTTATTTTTGTTTCATAGGTTTCTATTATCAAATATTTGATGCGGGTCTGATCATGGCTTGATTTTATTATCCAAATACGTTCAAGATGATTGATCAAAAAGTAATTTTGGATTGCTACAAAATAATTTATGAGCAACAACAGATAAAATTTGGAAAGGCGTCAATATCAGACACACGATTTTGCAGGACTGATTGCAGCCAAACCGTGAGGAATTTGGAGAAACGACCAGAACCAAAATGGACCCATTTACCTTCCGCATCGAGATTTTCCAAAAAACATGCGCGATTTGAGAGATATTTGGGTCTCTTTTAGAGGCAAATTTCAGGTGGAGGAAATTAATAGTGACACCCAGACTGCTCATTAATTTTTATAAATATATGAGAAAAATCAGAGCCATGGAGAGAGAAGAATTGGAGAGGAGGATTTTAATCCTTTTTCTTTTGTATATTATTGCTTTTGTAAACTTTTTATTTCTTTCCAAATGGAGTAATGGATGGCTGGAATCTTTGGGAGAATGGACGAATATTTTAAAGAAGAATATGGAATTCCAGGTTGCTTAATGGCTTTTGTCCTATAAGTAAAATGGTTTTATTTTCATATAATATAATTATATTATTTCAATAATTGATTATGCATTGATTTAAATAGCTTTAGTCTTTTTTATCAATACATGGTTAATTATTATTATTTATATATTAATTTTTCCAATCTTTAAGAGTTTACTATCCAAAACAATTCTTCCAGGACTACAATATGGGCATGTGATTTTGAGAAAGAATATGGGAAAGTAATTCATCTCTGGCTTTATACCTGTGTGATACTTATTCCATTTCATTCTTTCATTATTGGTATACTATGAAAATGTTATAATGGTTGATTTTAGCTTTAGCTTGTCAATCATATGGTGTTTTCATACTGTTAAATGTTATACGCTGCCCATAATTTCTTATTCCATTTTTTATGTGTGATCAATCAATCATTTGATTATTATGGAATTTATTTCTAATGTTAAATGATGGATAATATCAATACCTAGAATTGAGTTTTCTTTCGTTCTTAAATATTGATTATCTTAAGATCACATGATTTTTAATTAGTTGTCTTCTTGTTGTTATTAATTTACTCCAATATCAAATACTTCTTTGAATGTATTTTGGAAGTGCTAGTATTGTTTTGTTATAGGTTTCCCTTAACAACAGTACAGGCAGGAGTTCATACAACACAGAAAGATAAATACCAGTTTCGTTGATTAGCGACAGGTTATTACGTGTGTTATTTAGTTAAGTTGTTTATGAATGAAACAATGAATGTATGGTTCAGCTTTGACTATCCACATGTTCATGTTTCATTAACCTTTTTTTTTCAAGATTCTTTAAATTTATAAAAGAAAAGCAATAAATATTTTTATGTGCTTTCTTTATCTGCTTCCTAGAAGCAATCATTTTTCACATCGATTTTCATAAGTTTCGATTAAAACTTGCGGCTTGTAAATCATGTAAATAAATGAGACTTGTATATCTTCTGCTTAAATACAACTACTACAGTTACATTAGAGCATAAGTGTATATATATAGTGTTTAGTAATTAGTTAGTTATTTCTCTATTTTATTTGTTTCTTTTGGGATTCTTAGATTGGCTAACGGAGCCATTAAACCCGTTAGAACGAGTTACACCAAACGGCTTGGGTTATTTAGACAACCCCGGACTGGACTCACTCTTCCAGTTGACGGACGGTCAATTTCGCCCGTCAACAAATGGCACTAGAAGGAGGGCCATACTGACAAGCTGGCCTTATAAGAGTCTTTGTTTTGAATTCAATTAATTTCTCATGGCTTCCCAAATCACTGTGTCGGAACATGCTTTTAATCTCTCACTACCAGTCATTTCCAACAAGACAACTGATCTCTTTTCAGACCTCACCTTTGATGGTGAAGGGAACACATCTTCAGTAGACCATATTTCTAATTTTCTTTATAAATGTTTAATACATAAGATCATCGATTCTAATGTTACATGCAGATTGTTCGCTCTCACTTTCCGAGGTCGGGTTAAGGTTTGGTTTGAATCTTTTCAGGCTAATTCTATTCATTCTTTGTCTGAGTTTGTATTTGAGTTTTTATCAGATTTTATCAACTATGATTATGATGAATTAAGTGAAGAATTAAGTTGCTTAAGGAAATAAAATGGTGAATCATTCAATGATTTTGCAATTAGGTTCATTCATGTTGGTATTAGATTCCCTTTGAAAGAAATGTCACTTATTAATGAATGTTTTGAATATCTTGTTTCTCTCTCAGACAAACAAGATCAATTAATTGTTAACCAATCTGAATTGAGCACTAACACTCAATCTCAAGATGGTTCAAATTTTCATGTTGATCTTGAAGATTTTGAAGCACCACAATTTTTGTCGACTTCTTTCATTTTGGAAAATCATGAGCCACA
>ML809226.1:37373-92524 GCA_009831015.1 Picea engelmannii
TGGGCACAAAACCCATGTCTCCATTTTTATTGATTTAGCCTCGACTGCATGCAAACGACGTGCAAAAATTACCCTTAGAACATATTTGACTATTTAAATTTTACGTGTTTTACTTTCTTCCCATGAGAAACCAGTTTGAGTTCATGGTGATTTTATAGGAACCAAAGAATGTTGTCATTATATAGAACAACCTTCGAGTGTCAGAATTTGATTTGAGGAAGTGAAAGTATGCTAACCAATGAATGGTATTAGGACCTGCACTATGTTTACCAAATTTGCTAAAAATTCTTTGGCTTTTACTTTGACCAAATTTTGATGACATCAATGCTTGACTTTTTTGAAAGATGTTGAATCATCCCACAGTATCTAAATCATCCACCAACCACCTGATTTTTATTTTGAGTCGTGCTCATATTCAAACCAATGAGGGTTACAATAACAACAATAGTCATATTGTTATAACTATAAATTGCACCATACATGCAAACCTGGCATTAGGGAATCTCACTTGTTATTTTTTCCAAGCCATCATTGAGCACCTCTTCTTAAAAACCATATTTTTTAAGATGTACGCACCCTGCACCACTACTTCCAGTGTACACACGCTTGTTGCACCGCTACATCTCGTGTACGTATGCTAGCTGCACCATTACAACCCGCGTATACCCACAAATGTTGTAAAAATTAAAAACTTGCAAGGAATTCGTTGAGATTACGGGATATTGGGTAGTTTCCCAACTTTCCCACCGCCTATAGCCCGTCACCCAACCGAATAACCATCCTTTTTTCATATAGAAGGAGGTGTTGGGGTCTCATTCAAAAGCTAAGAAGAAGAACAATGAAACTCTACCCATTTCACTTTCCCCCCTTGCCCCAAGAATTTGTAGCCACATTGTGAGTTTTGAGCCAGAATTCCATATTCTTTCCTTTTTCCTCCATTGCAAGCCTAATCCATTCCCTAAAGAGATCTGAATAGGATAAAGATACGTGGAAGAGAAGTTGGAGCTTGGTGAAGAGGAGCCCTGACTAGGTTCGAGGAGAAGTCACCAATCTCATTGTAAGTAACTTTGTGAGATTAATAAAAAGGAATACGTTTTCTGTCCCGAATATGATGTGTTCAATCTTTATGTTTGATTTGTATTTGATTATGACATCTAACCCACTAATTCATATATAAGATGCATGTTTGCAGTTCTTTGTTTGTCTGTTTGTGAATGCAGGTCAGCCTTGAGAGGAGGCTTGTAGTCAAAGAACAACCAAACGCAAAAGGATCGACACCGGATGTGGAGTTTAAGGTAGAGTTATCGGATCTTTTTACTTTGTGTTTTATGCATGAATGTGGGGTGTATTTGGGGTAGTTGTTAAAAAGTAGGAGACTTTAGACGGTTATCTCTTCCTACATGTTTAACCCTAGTGTAGTCCATAGGGGGGTTTTCCCACTATAGCATAATTGGCAACCATACTGGGAAGCCTCTAGGGTTATAACACATATGTGGGGAAAATCATGTTGATCACCATTGTTTCACAGGGAGGAAAAAAAGGTCGTATGGAGAATAATTTTAAAGGTTTCATGAATGAATCCCCCCCCCCCAACTAAATGTTTTTCCATCCTTAGAAAGAAGGGAAATAAGGTTTTAGGAGAGAAACAAATAGGCCATAGAAGGCATAAGGTAACTTCCAAGTACATTATTCTAGCATTCAATGAATTACTGATAAAATATTAGAAAATAACATACCTACACCTACTTGAGAAGTTCATGAGATTTGCAATGAATATATGGAATCCTGAGAGGCAAGAAATTTGAGCTAGTCCATAATGGTTTGTCGAACTAAGTTGAATGAGTAGAACCTGGATCATGTGGTACTTGTATCCTTTTATAAACTGAGATATGGAAACTTGAAACCTTATGATGCAGCCGCGTCACCCAGGGCACGTCCGCTCTCACAGGATCTTCTTCTTCCTCTCATGGCCTGAAGAACTCTTAAATAGCTCTTCTATTTTCCCTATCAGGAAAATCTTCACCCACAGCTCTCTTCTTAATGATTCCCCTTCTCAAATCAGGGAATTGGACATCGCAGTTTCACGAGTCCTGTGGTCGTGCACCCTGTGCTTCACAGAACCCCGAAACCCGATGGGTAAATGTCAATGCCTCCTATTCCTATCGGGAATCCTTTCGTCGGGATTTCGACACCTACGATATCGAAAACAAATTGCCTCGCTAATCCCCGACTTCCGATACCCGACGTGACGAAACTCCGACGCACGTGCGAGTTGTTACCTTAACTCCCTTCACTTCTATCGGGATTTTGGGATTCGCGGGATCGTGAATCCTAATGTCAATGGACTTGGGACTTTCCTTTTCTCGATTCCCGATATTGCGCCACCTGTCTTCCACCAACTCTGATGTGGTCCACATGAACCCTTCCGTTGGGATATCGCGGATCGCAATTCCAAGATGTAAGGATTTCTTGCCTTCAAAATCCCCGATGCCCCGAACTCCGACTACTCGGGATCTCCTGACACGCGTCCCAAACGATGGACGGTTCTGAGCTTGTCGCGATATCGTGGATCGCGATTCCTGATGTCGTGATTTCTTCGCTCCCGAAATTCGCAATGTGTCGAACCCCGATGCCTCTCCAGATTCCTGACGCGTGTCCAGCCGAGATCAACGGCTAGGATTTCCCGTCGGTATTTCGAAACCTGAAAGGCCTCGAACTTCTGAACTTCTGAAACCCTGATGCCTCACACAGGATTAAACCCTTTGCAGCTTATGTCCAATCAGACGGTTGACGGGTAACCAGATGATGATCCAACGGCTCACGGTGTCCTGAGCTTAAACTCCTGATGTGGCCGTAACTTTCTCGCTACTTCTGGTGGATCTGACGGCTCATGGGATTTTCATGAGTTCCCTCCACAATATCTTGACCGTCACTTCTCCTCCTTGAGGATTTCTTGATGTGAAACCTCCTGTATGAGAACTTGCAACACTTCTTACAAGCTTCCAATCACCAACTTCTTCACGTTGTCCTCCAACAACTTCAAAGGCTTTATCCCTCTTGAGCTCTCTCACGACTTCGATCCTCAAAAGAGGGTATTTGCACGCACTCCTTGCAGCAACTCTGCAAACACTTCAAGTGTTCAACCTCTCTTGACTCTACGCACACCTGCAGCAGCAGTCCTCCAAAACTTCTTCTCAGATTCACAACTGAGACTTCCTTCTGCCTATACACTCCTAGAACAGCTCCAGCAGCCCAAATTTCACTTCTGGGTGAATAAGAATAAGAGTTAAACTACCTGGGCCTCCATCAATGCACTCCTTGTAGATGTTTTCGACTGCACTCCTTGCAGGAATCTTCGCTCAGATAGAGAAACAATTAAAACTCATTCCTCCTTTCCTTCAGATTTCAAACTCAACCATGAAATCATATGCACAGCATATCAAAGAAAATGCATAACAGGAAAACAAACATTCATGAGCATATCATCAACACACACACACACACACAGACATAAAACCACGAATCTGAATCAATTCCTTCTATTAATTCAAGATCTGTACATGGATGTTCTTCTACAGTTCTCTGCTATCCTTGCTCAATGCTTCTAACTGTTTTTTTTTGCTTGCTTTCTAGCTAATGTTACAATGTACAATGAGGATGTCTATATCCGTTTTCCCTCATGTGCTCTAAAACTGTCTAATCTGGAAAATAAATTCTATCTACCTGCATTAACTAGATTAAATGCTTCCTGTCTACTAAGGACGAGAACGAATCGCTCAAGGTCCAATACAATATTGAAAAGGCGTTTTTCATTAAATGACTTCAATTACACATTGGCGCATCATCTTCAAGGTAAAATTCAAAAAGTTTGGCTGGACTTGTCCAACTGTTCATTGTCTTCCGCGCTGGCTCGCTTGATAATTGTGATGCTCCTGCATCATACTCCCTCACTTGAAAAACTTCATGGGCTCCTGTCCATGAGCTCCTGCACAGTCTGTCCATGCTTCTGTACCTCTGCTTCAGTCTCCCAGCCGGCATCTTCCACTGGATGGCCCTTCCATTTGACCAGATACTCATAGTATTCCTTTCGCCTGGTCTTCTTGCTCACCTTCTTGTCCAGTATACACTCCATCTGCGGCTTCTCTGAAATCGGCATCTTCTTCTGCTACTGGACCTTTGGCTGCTCATCACTTTCTGCTCCTACTTCATCAGCTTTATATGGATATAAATCCGAAACATTAAATATCGGGGATATTCCGATCCCATCCGGTAACTCAATTTCATAAGCATTTTCCCCCAATTTCTTCAAGACCTTACATGGACCGATTTTCTTCATTTTCAATTTATTGTATGTTCCCTTTGGGAACCTTTCTCTTCTCAAGTGTTCCAAAACTAATTCATCAACCTTGAACTGAAGTTGTCTTCGATGCTGATCTTCTCTCCGCTTATACTCGTGACTTGAATCTAGCAGTCATTGCTTCACCTGGCCATGAAGTTCTTTCATCGCCTCTGCGAACTCTTCGGCACTTGCACTCCTAGTCGCAGTCTGTTCTGAATCCCTTAATTCAAAAACTCCTCTCGGTTGCATGCCATATACAATCTGGAATGGACTTATTCTTGTGCTCCTATTCACTGAATCATTATAAGCAAACTCTGCTTGCGGCAATACATTGTCCCAACTGCTGTGGTGCTCCGTCACCAAGCTTCTCAGCAAGTCTCTCAGACTTCTATTCACTACTTCTGTTTGTCCTTCCGTCTGCGGATGATAGGCAGAACTAAACATCAAGTTAGTTCCCATGTTCTTCCACAATGTCCTCCAGAAATGCCCAATGAATTTTGCATCTCTGTCTGAAACAATACTCCTTGGTAAGCCGTGAAGTCTAATGACCTCTTTGAAAAACAAATTTGTGATATGAGTCGCATCGGTGGTTTTCTGGCATGGGATAAAATGTGCCATTTTGGAAAACCTATCGACTACCACAAAGACTGAATCATGTCCTCTTTGTGTCCTTGGTAATCCCAATAAGAAATCCATGCTAATTTCATCCCACGGCCTCTCGGGTATGGGTAATGGTTGATAGAATCTTGTATTCTTCTTCCTTCCCTTCGAATGCTAGCAAATTCTGCACCTGTCTAAAAACCTCTTGACTTCTGACCTCATCCCTGGCCAAAAGTATGATTCGCTCAACTTTACAAATGTCTTGTCGTGGCCAAAATGCCCTGCCAAGCCTCCGTTGTGTTTTTCTTTTAACAGATTCTCCCTCATGGAGCAATTCAGAATACATAATTGATTTCCTTTGAATATAAATCCGTCCTTGATCACGTACTCTATCCACTGGCTTCTGTCTCTGAGAAGTGGGTTCTCAGCTGCTCCATACACTTCTCTAAAATCCTGATCAACTACATACATATCTTTGAGATCATCAAAGCCTAACATCCTGACTTTGAATTCCTGCATCAGCAAACATTTCCTGCTCAAAGCATCAGCCACTTTGTTAGCAGTACCCGAAATATGCTTAATTACAAATGTAAAATTCTTCATGTATTCAACCCACTTAACATGCCTCTGATTCAACTTCTCCTGTCGAGTTACATATTGCAATGCATGGTTATCACTATATAAAACAAATTCCCTTGGAATCAGATAGTGCCTCCATTTCTTTAATGCCTGTACGATGGCATAGAATTCCTTATCATATGTGGAATATTTCTCTTTTGCCTCATTCATCTTCTCACTAAAATATGCAATCGGTCTGTCCTCCTGACTCAAGACCGCTCCTATGGAAAACCCACTCGCATCACATTTCACCTGGAACGTCTTCTTAAAATCCGACATAACCAAAACCAGTTGTTCTGTAATTTTCTATTTCAACAATTTGAAAATTTTCTCTGCCTCTTCAGTCCAATGAAAAGATTTATGTCCTTTCTTGACTGTATCCATCATCTTTGTGCTAATCCCACTAAAATTCCTGATGAACTTCCGGTAGAAACTAGCCAGTCCATGAAAACTCCTCACCTCAAAAATATTTCTCGGTGATGGCCTATTTTTAATTACCTCCACCTTATCTGGATCCATCTTCAATTTATTTGTTGATATGACAAATCCCAAGTAAATGAGTTATGTCTTCATAAATGAAGATTTCCTCATGTTTACCAACAGCTTCTCCTGCTCTAGTTTCTTCATTACTGCAGTTAAATGCTTCAGATGTTCTTCTTTTGTTTTGATGAAATTCAATATGTCATCCAGATACACAATGAAAAACTTCCCGATGAATTCCTTCAGGACTTCATTCATTAACCTCATAAAGGTACTCGGCGCATTCGTCAAGCCAAACGGCATGACTAGCCATTCATACATCCCTTCGTTGGTTTTGAAGGCCGTCTTCCACTCATCACCTTCCCTCATGTGAATCTGATGATATCCGCTTTTCAAATCAACCTTTGAAAAAAAGTTGGCTCCACTTAAACAGTCCATTAAATCGTCCATGCGTGGCAATGGAAACCTGTACCTGATGGTTATCTTGTTGATGGCTCTAGAATCGGTGCACATTCTCCAGCCTCCATCTTTCTTTGTACTGAGTACCGTTGGAACGGCACATGGTCTTAAGCTTTCCCTGACCAATCCTTTGTCTAGTAGCTCTTGGACCTGCCTCTTAACCTCTTCGTTCTCCTGCGGCGTCAACTTGTACGCAGCCTTATTCGGCAAACTAGCTCCTGGTATGAGGTCTCTATGGTGAATCACACTCCTCATCGGCGGCAACGAATGAGGTAATTCATCTACCATGATGTCAGTGAACTCTTCCAAGAGTTCCTGAATTTATTTTGGCAAATCGTCCACTCTCGTGCTGGTCAAAACGACTTTCGGTTTCCGGACCACAAAGAATTATGGATCTTCCTTCTTCTTCACTTCCGTAAGAAGTTCCTTCCCACTCATGAGAAGTTCAGTATTTCTCACTTATGGTTTTACCTCTTTATCTTTAATTGGAAGCAACATATGTGTCCTCCCATTCTTCTCTAGAGTATACGTATGCATCTTCCCATCATGAACTACATTCATGTCATATTTCCATGGTCTGCCCAGTAATAAATGACAGATATCCATAGGGATAACATCACAGAGTATTTTATCATTATACCCTCCTATTTTGAATTCAACTAAACACTGTTTAGTGATATTTACCTAATGTCCCTTCTGTAGCCATGAAACTTTGTATGGGCTCAGATGATCAATCGTCTCTAGCTCCAGTTTCTCCACCATCTCGGTTGAAACGAGATTATCGGTGCTACCGCTGTCAACTATAACCTTGCATACCCTGTCTTTGGTCTTGCAAGTAGTTCTGAAAAGTCGGTTTCTTTGAGTTGAGTCCTCCACCTCTTTCTTGGGTGTTAAGAGAACCTTACGCATCATTAATGATCTTCCGCCTTCGGCATCTTCTGTTTCAACATCTCGCCTCTGTGCCTCGGCGATGTGAGATTCTCCCCCATCCTTCTTTTTATCTGGACAGTCAAAGGACTTGTGCCCATTTTTCCCACACGTGAAGCATGTGATTACTCCACCTCTTCCTCTTCCTCTACCTCTGATACGAGGAAACATGTTATTATCAACGTATCCTCCGCTCTGCTCTATATGTTGCCCTCGTTGTTTAGCATGTTGGCCTCACTGAGAACTTCCACCTCTTTCGGTCCTAGTCTGAGGATTTTTCCAATCGTCCTTGGATTTCTGGAATTTATCTTGGGTAACCGATTTACCCTTGGGATGACTCCTGCCTCGACCTCACTGTCCTTTCTTACGGCTCAGTTTCTCTTCAGCTTTCAAAGCCATTTGATACGCATCCTCCACCATTCAGATGGTTGTCATACTCATCTCCTCCTGGATATCGTATCTTAGGCCATTCATATACCTGGCAACTTTCTCATCATCACTCTCCCGATGACCTGCTCTGATATTCAGCCTGTAGAATTCCTGTGTGTATTCTTTTACCGTCATCAGCTTCTATCTCAGGTCCTGCATCCTCCTGAACAAAGTGATTTGATAATCTCTCGGGATGAACTTTGCCTTCATCTTTGCAATCATTCGATCCCAGCTTTTAATTTTCTGCTTTCCCTTGCAGCGTCTATCTGCTTGAAGCTCGTCCCACCATAATGTTGCGTGTCCCTTCAATCTCGTGACAGCATGCCTGATTTTTTTATCCTCTTCGACATATTCATAATCGAAGTATGTATCCAGAGCTCTAATCCAGTCTAAAATCTCTTCTGCATCCAGATTTCCTTCATAAACTGGAATTTCCATATTTGTTTTTGAACTCATTCGTGCAATAGCTTTAATTAATCGCTCATTGGCTGCATCCTCGGCTGCAACTTCTCTTTCTTGTTCAGCTTCAACTTCACTCTCGGAATCGCTAAGATCCCCCGCACTGACTGTGCGTCTTTGCATTGTCTCCATGTCTTCAAGTCTTGCTCGAGGATCTCGTATCTCTCTTTCCATTTCTGGATTTTGCGCTTGTCTTCCCCTTCTCCTCGGGTTTTCTCTTTCTTCTGGATCGGGTGACTGTCTATCCCGTCTCCTTGGCGGGATGGTGTAATTTCCTTCTCTGCTACAGAAAGCAAAGAAATTTTCTTTCTCTGATACCACTCTGACGTAGCCGCGCCACCCAGGGCACATCCGCTCTCACAGGATCTTCTTCTTCCTCTCACGGCCTGAAGAACTCTTAAAGAGCTCTTATATTTTCCCTATCGGGAAAATCTTCACCCACAGCTCTCTTCTCAATGATTCCCCTTCTAAAATGGGGGAATCGGACTTTGCAGTTTCACAAGTCCCGTGGTCATGCACCCTGTGCTTCACAGAACCCCGAAACCCGATGGGTAAATGTCAATGCCTCCTATTCCTATCGGGAATCCTTCCGTCGGGATTTCGGCACCTACGATATTGAAAACAACTTGCCTCGCTAATCCCCGACTCCCGATACCCGACGTGACGAAACTCTGACGCACGTGCGAGTTGTTACCTTAAATCCCTTCACTTCTATCGGGATTTCGGGATTCGCGGGATCGCGAATCCTAATGTCAATGGACTCGGGACTTTCCTTTTCCCGATTCCCAATATTGCGCCACCTGTCTTCCACCAACTCTGATGTGGTCCACACGAACCCTTCCGTCGGGATATCGTGGATTGTGATTCCAAGATGTAAGGATTTCTTGCCTTCGAAATCCCTGATGCCCTGAACTCCGACTACTCGGGATCTCCTGAAACGCGTCCCAAACGATGGATGGTTTTGAGCTTGTCGGGATATCGCGGATCGCGATTCCTGATGTCATGATTTCTTTGATCCCAGAATTCGCGATGTGTCGAGCCCCGATGCCTCTCCAGATTCCTGACGCGTGTCTGGTCGAGATCAATGGCTAGGATTTCTCGTCGGTATTTCGAAACCCGAAAGGCCTCGAACTTCTGAACTTCTGAAACCCCGATGCCTCACATAGGATTAAACCCTTTGCAGCTTATGTCCAATCAGACGGTTGACGGGTAACCAGATGATGATCCAACGGCTCATGGTGTCCTGAGCTTAAACTCCTGATGTGGCCGTAACTTTCTCGCTACTTCTGGTGGATCTGACAGCTCACAGGATTTTCACAAGTTCCCTCCACAATATCTTGACCGTCACTTCTCCTCCTTGAGGATTTCTTGATGTGAAACCTCTTGTACGCGAACTTGCAACACTTCTTACAAGCTTCCAATCACCAACTTCTTCACGTTTTCCTCCAACAACTTCGAAGGATTTATCCCTCTTGAGCTCTCTCACGACTTTGAGCCTCAAAAGAGGGTCTTTGCACGCACTCCTTGCGGCAACTCTGCAAACACTTCAAGTGTTCAGCCTCTCTTGACTCTACGCACACCTACAGCAGCAGTCCTCCAAAACTTCTACTCAGATTCACAACTGAGACTTCCTTCTGCCTGCACACTCCTAGCACAGCTCCAACAACCCAAATTTCACTTCTGGGTGAATAAGAATAAGAGTTAAACTACCTGAGCCTCCATCAACACACTCCTTGCGGATGTTTTCGACTGCACTCCTTGCAGGAATCTTCGCTCAGATAGAGAAACAATTAAAAATCATTCCTCCTTTCCTTCAGATTTCAAACTCAACCATGAAATCATATGCACAGCATATCAAAGAAAACGCATAACAGGAAAACAAGCATTCATGAGCATATCATCAACACACACACACAGAGACATAAAACCATGAATCTGAATCAATTCCTTCTATTAATTCAAGATTTGTACATGGATGTTCTTCTACAGTTCTCTGCTATCCTTGCTCAATGCTTCTAACTATTTTTTTTTGCTTGCTTGCTAGATAATGTTACAATGTACAATGAGGGTGTCTATATCCGTTTTCCCTCCTGCGCTCTAAAACTGTCTAATTTGGAAAATAAATTCTATCTACCTGCATTAACTAGATTAAATGCTTCCTATCTACTAAGGACGAGAGCAAATTTCTCAAGGTCCAATACAATATTGAAAAGGCGCTTTTCATTAAATGACTTCAATTACACATTGGCGCATCATCTTCAAGGTAAAATTCAAAAAGTTTGGCTGGACTTGTCCAGCTGTTCATTGTCTTTCGCGCTGGCTCGCTTGATAATTGCGATTCTCCTACATCACTTTAATGAGCGGTACACTGAGATTTGGATCTAAAAACTGGTAACATGATATTAGGATCAGCCACCTTCTATAACTTAGATCTAAAATAGGCTTCTTGATAGAGCAACAAGTTTGTAAATCTATGAGGTAAAGATCAACTGAACTTGAATGGAATTTTGATTTCACTTTGATTATTGCAAATCTTGTCCACCAACAAGATGGTTTTCAAATAAGACTTGTCTGATTGCATCCAAAAGGGTTTTCACAATAAGAAATTATTATTCCCGAGGAATTCCTACCAACAATATGGTTTTCAATCACCCCATGGTCTGATGGGGCATGGGACATGTTTTCACCATCAAATTTGTTTGAGGGAAAATGATAGAATACTGACGTAACTCAGCATGCAAGTGAGATGAGTGACTTTATTACATGGGTTAGGGGTGAATGGAGCAGCAAAGTATGGAAAATTTTTGAAGGAAAAATAGGTTAAATTCATGTGGTAGTAGTGGTTAAATTTAGATTGACCATATAGACAAAATAAGTTGCATTGACTTCAACATGTATTTTAGAACTAGGAGGGAGGAAAATGAATGGAATACAATGGTGCTAATGAATGAGATGACAATATATTTGAAATGTTCCATATGTATAAATGGTACGGAGAATGTGGAAAATGATCTTGACTTCTATTTGATACCGGTCTTCACTAGTCTTCATAGCATATCTCGATCTATCTTGAAAAATTGTGGTGTTGTTGGCCAACACCTAGAATATTGGCATGGAAAACTCTAAGGAACTTGTGCTTTGAACTTGATTTATGCAACATCGTGTGATGTCACACTTGATTGTTTTGAATGTTTGGATGTTGCACCCTTGTTCATGGTTCTTCGAAGTTTGATTTTGAAAATCACTCATCCATAGAATTGACCTTCTCGATCCTTCGAGAACCTGCAAAAACTTAGCATTCGTTTGCAATAGAACGTGAGATGATGGAGGAATAAATATTATTAGTCTTTATTCTTCCAATAAATATGAAAAAAAACTACAAACAATGAAAAAAAAAATAGATTTAATGAAAGATAATTGAAGAAAATTTCAATTGTTTACCTGTTGAGAAGTGGTGGTCAACTAGACTACCCGATAGTGTTTTGTTGATAATTTCTTTGTTCGAGGTCCAATTTGAGTGGTTCCAAATCCAGATTAAAGTGGATTCATAGGGATACCTACAATAGAATCATATTTTCAAATTAAGTTTAAATGACGTGTTAAACATGCTGAGGAACAACATGCTTGATAGAGTTGTTTGTGAATTTCTTCCTAAACCAACAATCACTAATTTGAGCATGATGTTTTCATTAAAGTACAGATCGATGTGATTCCACTTGAAAATTAATTAGAATCATGTATCTATATCCAATAGAAACGAGTTTTTAATATTCCTTGATTTGATATCTTTAAATTGTTGTTGAACAGATCTAGGAGGCATAGTTTCACTATGTTGGTTTTAAAACATATAGTTACTAAATGTGGCATAACATTTTCACCTGAAATCTAAATGAAGTGATTCAAATTAGGTTTTAAAACATACTTTAATACCTTTCTCCACTATAAAAATGTTTTGAATATGTAATTATTTGACACGTGAAACATGCTACTGAATAATCAGGTTACAAAATTGTCATAATGCATATTTTATGACAAGAATTTACTAATTTGAGCATAATGTTTGCATTTGACATTGAAATGAGGTGATTCAAGTCGGGCTGGAAACTATATTCCAAAATATATATCCCTTAGAAAAAGGTTTTTAATATGTGTTCATTTGGCCCATCAAATATTGACTTTCCCAACTCTGTTTTTAGGAGATTTTCGAAGTCAACTTGCTACAAAAATCCAAAAATGACCATTTTCTCCTAAACTATGATGTGAGTGCATGAAATGTTTGGTGGGTTTATTTATGATGATCTATTGACTCCGTCCCCCAAAAATCTCTAATACCCATCTCATAGATATTAAATATGGCCTGTAGAAAACTTGTAATAAAGTGACATTTTCACTTTATTATGAAAATTTCGACAAGAAAATAATTTAACACTTCGATAGTGTACCTTCAAGTATTTGATTGTCCTTTGAGAAGCATCCTTATCCTTCATTTTCTTCCTCCTTCAAATGCATTCCTTTTCCTATATATCTTTCTGCCAATATGTTAGTGGACGAAGTGGTTCTTACTGCACCACAAGTGGAAAATGATTGAAATAATTTACCAATAAACCTATCTAAGTCTATTCATGCAATACTAACTTTATTTAGACTTAACATAAGAGAGTACCCACTATAGTGGATGCACAGGGTCTTACCTTTTGTCTTACCATCTCTAATCCAATGTATATAGAATGTTAGTGTTGGTCACTATTTCCCTTCTCGGGTTGTCTGAGTTATTGACCTAGGGTTCATGTCATTCGAGGTTCCAACAAAGCCTCTAAAACTATCGGCCCTCTTGGTAAACCAGAAGGCAACAAAACACCCGGAAGGTATTGCACAGTCTCACCCGAGATAGCTTTTAATGGGTGACTGTAAGACTCGGGTGTTTACAGCCTAGGACAGAGTATGGGATAGGGGTTTCTTGATTAAATCCAGGTATTGTGAGTTGTAAGGTAAACTACTTATTCCTTGCAGTCGCATATGTATATCCCACAGTTTAATTCCAACAAAGTATAAACAGATTCATAACAATGTATTAACTCATTCAACAAGCTTAACCATTAATTGTTTAAATAAATAAGAGACATGCATACATTCAACATATTAAACGAGTATTACCATGGTTCACCCCTCCTGGGCTACATCCACAAAAATTTGGCTCTTGGCTCTTTTATTATGGTAGTCTGCATTCCTGGCACCGCGCGCTTACAATTCTCTACTAAACTGGGTAAGATCGATGTGAGGTGAACTAGATCGCACCAGGCTCTATAGCCTGCGGTCTAATCCTCAGATCTACCTTCCCTCGTATCTTCTTTGCTCAACAACTTACCAAATTGATTCATACAGCTAAAAAAATTACATATCACCTACGCTCCTGCATGGTTACAGTCTCCAAAACTTAACTCCAAAGCCTAACCCTCAACAACAACAATAATAATAACAACAACCAACAACCAACATATGATAATTTCATATCTATATTTATACATTTCGGGCTCTTCAACCTTTTACAGAATATTACGAAAACCCTAACCCTTCTTACGTTAGGTCTTTCTCCCATGCGTGTGATGTTCTTCCTCCAGCTATCGCTTTCCTTTGTGCACGCTTTCTTGCATGCATGTGTGCTATTCTTTTGCCAGTTGTTACTTCAGTTTTATGCATGCTTTCTTTCCCATGATTATTCTTCTTTCCCCTTTGGCCTGGTGCCAACAGGCCTCCAAAACTGACATGTGACTCGTCCCGAGTCACCTAATTTCTATATGCTTCCTCGATCTCCTTGGTGATCATCTGGAACTTCTCCTGCAACTCTGTTGCTTTTGTCAGTGCCTGTGCAGTTTTCTCCTTGATGGTGTCGACTGTCTGAGTTGCCACTTCCTCGCTCATCAGTCATGTGCATTCTAGATGAGTCTGTGTTGTTTGTTTTCTAGATTCTTATGCATGCGCAAGTACTTCTGCTACCCGTTCCTACAACAGTTCTATTTGAGCCTGACGCTCATGTTTTTTTGTTTGCGTAGTGATAAGTTATGCATGTATCATCTTCAACTCTTGCGCTCCCTTGACCCGTTTTGGATTGGTATGGTATTTTGTCGCTGCTTGATTTCTTGGATTGTTGCATCGATCCTCTCCTCCTCCTTGTCCTAGTGTTGGACCTGTGGATCCTCTTCCAGCCTTGTCCAAAGTTGTGTTTCTTTATCCAGCAAGTCGGTTGCCGTGCTGACCTGTTTTTATAGCTCCTATAGTTGTATTGTTGATTCCTTCTTCCTTTACTCCTTCACTACTGGTGGAGTTGTTGGTCTAATCTATCCGCGGAGAGTCTTGATCTCCTTCTGATACTGATCAATTGCCTGCGCAATCTGGTTGATCTTTTCTGCGACTGGGAGTTCATTTCCTTATGCAGTAGTTGGAAGTTTCCCAAAAATTTCTTCCACTCTGCATTCCATCTCATTTCTGCATTCCTTCTCCTCCTGAGTTTCATATTTGGCCTACGCACAAACTGTTTCTAGTGCTTCCCTCTTCTTTGTTGCTTGTTGTAGCTCAAATAAGTTTTTATGTACTTGTGACTGCATCTCTTGGTCGACGCTAACCTACAGTTTGTATAATCCTCTTGATGGCATCTGTGTCAAGACCAATTGGATATGATCCAAATCCTTCAATGGTGTCTGTCCCATAATTTCATCCATTCACAGCATGCTAGGATTTATGTAGACCATGGAACGTGCGTGTGGCATTAGAAGAACTAGGTCATGTTCTACTACCTCCACCCTTTCTATGTTTTGTGTGGTCGATGGCTCTATTCCTCTACTGCTACTCGTGATCTAGGCTTCCCCGAATTTCTTAAGGAGTTGTCCCATTTCTGTCAGTTCCTTCTGCAGTTTATCCCTGTGGTGCGCGGCATGATCGAAATCCTCTGTGAGGCAGTCTTGGACCATTCTAGCAATCATCTCTCCATCATCCTTCATGATTTTATAGTCCAGTGGTGGTCATTGTGCCTTCATTTGCTTGTGCGCACATGCTTCATGTACCACTATTCTCTTAGTTCCCCCTGGTTCCTATGTGATGGGGTTCGATGCAGTTTCCTGTGCTGCCTCAACCGATTTTCGTTGTCCATTGGTCAGCTGAGTGGTTTTTGTCCTCCCCTTCTGGGTCCCTGGCTGCTTTGAAATGTCGTCTACCTGAGTCGACTTGGTTTGGTTGTTCTTCATTTCTTGGGTACTGGGATTTGTGGAGGCTTTGTTTCCGCCTGTGCAACCCCTCCTTCTATTGTTTGTCCCGGTACTTCTCTGGGTATGGCTGGGATCATCCATTCATCAGGCCATTCACTAATGATCATGTAGATATCACCCTCGGTGACGCAATAGCGCATCTGTAGCCACTGTTTATCTGGATCCTTCCATGGTTGTATCCACATGGCTTGTCACCTAGCCCAGAAATTGGCGATGCCTCCATATTGTGTGACAGCCTCTGGTGTTATTCTCCATGCTTGACTGATGGCTTCTTGTATCTCCCGTAGGTAAGCTTCGAATATGATTCCATTCTCCCTCTTATGCTTGGCTAGTGGCGTGGATCTCAGGACGCAATATCTTGCTCCTCCTAGCTGTGGTGTGGTACAAAAGACAATGTGTTCTAGTTCTCACCATCCCATGAAAGCTATGAGAGTGATCAGCCATGAGTAATGAAATTTTGTACCTGTGTCCTATGTGTATTTTCATTCTACTTGGAATAAGTTTGATAGGTATGGCGCCCAACTCATGGAGGTGCCTTCTGTGCACTGAGCTGCAATAGTAATGACTCCTGCCAGTACTTTGTCTTTGCGGAATTTTCTTAGCAGTTTGTAGACTAAGATTTTTGCACCCAGTTGCGTCATGACATTGTTGATCTGTTTGATTATAATGCCTCTTGTTCCCCTGTCGGTGCCATATTTCTCTTCATCTCTTCTGCCAATGTTTTTTCCTTGGACTTATCATCCAGAATCAGTGCGGGATCCACACCCGAGATGGGTAGGCCTGTTATCTGCGTGATAAGTTTGATAGTTATGGGGACGGGTTTGTCCAGCCATACATCCCCTCCATGCGTAACTGCTAGCAGTTTATTTATGCATGTTGACGCATATTGGCCTCTACCAAAGTGTGGTATCTTCAACAGGCCTATAATTCTTGTTCTATCTAGTCCAGTTTCCCACTGGTGTGGATGAGTGATGTTTTCTTTGAGTTGGTTCACGACTATTTTCTACGTAAAGACCTGTTGTGCAAACTATGGATATTTGGTTTCATTTGCTATGTCATGGTCAGAATACTTGAGCTTCCCAACATGACCCAATAGCAGTGGGTCCACCTGTACTCCCTCTGGTATGCGAGGTAGCACAATCTCTGCAGTTGGCTTCTTTCGAGGTGAGCTCGGTATCTGAACTCGGTCCTCCTGCTGTGTTAGCTAGCTTGAATTTCCAGCAACTCCTGGTTGTTCCCCTGTCATCCACTCTAGCCATGCCCAGGTAGTTCCAGCGGTCTCCTCGGTTGGGTGACCTAAATCAGGTGCTTGCGTCTTGTCTAGTTGCTCCTCTACTCCCAAATGTTGTGTCATTCTGTTCACTTCCACGGCTGCTTCAATATGTTCCGGTGGTATTTCCTAGTTGGTTTCTTCTTCTTAGTTCTGAGGCTCATGCACCGTTGCTGGTGTATCCTATTCCATGGCCTCGGTTTGTGGTTTCAGAATATCCTCTAGTATTGGTATGGATTCTACTGGGATTTCCTCTGGGGACAGGATTTCGTCAATATCGACGATCTCTGGTGGTTGCAGCTCATTTTCTTCCAGTGGTCCACGTGACCTAGTTTGAACCCTGGTTGATCTGGGTGTCTGGCCTAGTTCTATGAGCTTCGGTGGTTCCATAATGGTGTCTATCGAACGTTTGTTGAGTTTGAATGGCTTTGATGAGCTCTGTGGTTTCACTCTGTTCGTTCTAGCTGTTGTTTCTCTTTTTATGTTCTCATTTCGCGAATAGACTAACTGCTTATGTGATCATGTGTTGTATGGGCTCGTCATGAAGCTTGTTGAGGACACTTCCTCCATCATGTGATTAATGCACCATAACTGTGTGTTCAATGCATCCGTGATAGTTTTGTACTTGCCATTATGCCTACTCTATCATATCCAGTTGTCGCATTTAATGTGACATCACATATATCCTCGCCTTGCTTTAACTCTGCCTCATGTTGTCCTACAAGGATGATTTTGTTGACTTTCCTTTTTTGATATGGTTGTTATCATTTCCCTTGCTGGCTTCGTGTTTCGTATGCGGCTTGTCCCTCATGCTGTGCAATTTTTTTATTTATTTTTACTGCACTGTGGGTGGTCGACTATCCTTGTATAGCTTCAGCCGGCTCCCAATGATCATTCCTCTGAGGTCGCAGCCTGCTAGATCTCTTAACTGTACAACTCCTTCGTCTGTGACATATTTTACCTCGTATGGTCCTAGCCAATGCATTCTCAGCTTTCCTGGGTGCTGCAATGATTTACTATCTTAGAGAAATACTAGATCTCCTTCCTTGAACTTCTTCCTCTTGAGGTGGAAGTCGTGCCAAGATTTGTCTCTTACTTTCCATACTTGTTGGTGGAATCCTGCCAATATTTGGTCTTCCTCCATCGACAGTAATTGATTCAATATTTCCTGTACTGCGCCTCATTTTGTCATGTGTGTGATAGCTGCTACACATAGACTAGGTATTAAAAATTCTAACGGCACTACTGCTTCTTGACCATAGACTAGTTTGAATGGTGTGTGGCCTGTCAAATTTTTTCATGTGGTTCTATACACCCATAACATTGTTTGTACCTTGAGGTCCCATTCGTCCCTGTTGACGTTACATATCTTTGTCAAGGCGTTCTCTAGAATTTTTTTGAAGGCTTCTACTGTGCCATTTTCCTGTGGATGATACTGATCCAGTTGGATATCGGTGGCCGCCCACCTTTTCCAAGTGGCTCAAAACGACTTTCTATCAATTTTGGCAATTTAGTATTTTTAGCAGGTTTTAACTTCTGAGGCCATTTTGAGGGCCCAAATGAAGGTTTTTCAATATTGAGGTTCTCAATGATAGACAAAGGAATAATTGAGCCTGAAAAATGAATCTCCTCGAATATACCTTTCCAACGAGCTATCACACGCCTAAAACGGAGATCATATGCAAAAGTTACGACCCCAGGAAGTTGATGTACTCACTTACCCAAACGGGGCCCACATGACTTTTGGCGCTTCATCTCCCAGGGTTAGGTTTTTGGATGTCTAGGGTTTTTGGCATTTCTGCTTATTGTAAAAAGGCCCTCAGAGCCTCATTGTAATCATCTTCTTGTGAATGCGAGTAGCCGTCACATCTCTTCTCAGAGATAAACTGCCACCATTCTAGCGAGTCTTCCACTCTGTATTTTTACAGTCTCTGTACATTTCTTTCATTAATAGAAATCATGTATTACTATATATATATGTTTATGGTTGCATCTCTGATACATTTCTGTTATATTATTGAATATCTGCGATATCTCTGTCCATTTCTTTATTATATCTCTGATCTCATTTCATGCCGAAAATAATCTCAAATCAGATACGGTGTGTTTTTTGGTGATGAACTTCAAACTCTTCGAGCATCACTCAGATGGTATTATTTATGAAGTGTGTTCCTTGGTCGCTCATCAAAATTCTTGGGCACCCAAATCTATTAATTACCTGTTCAAACAGAAAGTGTGCAGTTGTCTCTGGGCTTCAATATTTTACCGGTGCGGCTTTCACCCATCTTGTTAGGTATTCCTTCATGGTGATAATATATCTCACCCCTGTTCATTTGGTTGGTGGGTTAATGGGTCCCACAAATTCTATCGCCCATTTGTCGAATGCCTGAAGTGTCACTTGCGTTCGTAGTGGAATCTTGTCCCTTCTGTTGGGTTTTCCTACCCTTTGACAGACACCACATTGCTGATATTACTCTTTCAAGTCTTTGTGGATCGTTGGCCACCATAATCCTGCATGTAGTACCTTCTGCACAGTAGCTTTTCCTGCATAATTCCCTCCCACTATTCCCTCATGGGCTTCTGCTAAAATTCTTGGTCATTCGTGGTCTAGTACGTATCTTCATAAGATGCTATCAGCGCCCATCTTGTATAGACGTCCTGTGATCAATTGATAGTCGGTTGTGTGGACTACCAAGTTCTTCTTCTACGCAGTGGTATATTCTTGCGGTGCAGTACCTGTGCTCAAGTACTGGATGATATCTATGAAGTAATCATCAGCAATTTTTACTGAGAATAGTTGTGCATCTAGAAATTTGTCTTCTAAATTTGTTGGTTCCTCTCCATTTGTGACCCTCAATAGGTGGTCAAGTCCTACATTCAGTTTTCCTAGTTTAACTATTACCTCAAAGTCGAATTCTTGAAATAGCAATAACCATCAATAGATTATCCCCCCCAACACTGGCTTGTTGACTAGGTATTTCAAGGCTGAGTGATCTGTAAACATCTTAAAGTGTTTTCCCAATAGGTAATGTTTGTATTTCTATAGTGCATAAACCATAGCTAGGCCTTCTCTTTATGTTGTGTTATAATTATGTTCTAAGTCTGATAATTTTATGCTTGCGAACGCTATTGGGTGATCCAAGTCTCCTGCTCTTGGTTGCACTAATATAGCTCCAAGTGCTATCATTGATGCATCTACATGTACATGGAATGTCTTCTCCCAATCTGGAAATACCAATATTGGTGCGGTGACCATATTTTCCTTCAGGGTATCCAAACCGTGTTGGCACTCGTCGTTCCATTGATACTTTGTATCCTTCCTTAACAGTTTTTCCATTGGCGTTGTAATCTGTGTGTAGCCTTTGATGAATTTCCTGTAATATCCCATATGTCCTAACATTGCTCTTAGTTGGTAGACTGTTTTTTGTGCTGGTAGGTTAACAATGACTGCGATTTTGGCCGAATCCACTAGAAAACCTTGTTTTCATACTGTGTCCCAATAGTATCCCAAATGGTGTTCCAAATATGCATTTCTTGATATTCAGTGATATCTGGCACTATCTACATCTTTCTAACATCAGTCATAAAACTTCCACATGGTTTTTTAGTAATATATACACTATCCAATCATCCAGGTATACTTCGAGGAATTGATGGATGAATTCCTTAAATGCTGCGATGACCACTCTAGAAAATATCGCAGGTGCATTCTTCAGTTCGAATGGAATGATTGTATATTGATAAGATCCCCATTCTATCGTGAACATGGTCTTGTGTCTATCCTCCTGTGATATCTTAATCTGATGATATCTTGAGAATCCATCGGTGATTGAGTAGGCTTCGTGGCCTCCTACGTTCTCGAGTACTTCATCTGTGAACGGTGTGGGGAATGGGTCGTGTAGGCATGCATCATTCAACTTCCTCAAGTCGATGCATATCCTAATCCCTCTTCCATGTTTCTTGTCCTGTACTACCATTGGGCTTATCCATTTTGATTCTTCGACTGGTTCGATGATGCCATCCTCGAGCATCCTGTCAATATTGTCTTTAACTTTATATTTATAAATGAGATTCAATCTATATGGTTGTTGTTTAATGGGTCTCGCATCAGGTTTGAGTGGTATATTCATTTCTCCTAATTCTCCAGCTATGCCTTTCATCTCTATAAAGGTTGTGGGAAAAGGTCGTTGTATTCACGCAACAATTATGTGATACTTTCTAGTGTCTATTCGTCCTAGTGATCTCCAATGTTGACCATTTTGGGTTTCTCGGTGGTCCCTATGTTAACCTTCTTTATCTTGATTGGCACAGAGATGACCTCTGACTCTAAGGGTGTTCCTTCCACATCTCTCTCACCTTCGACTTCTTTGATCTGAATATCGTGTGGATCATATTCATCTAGGGATTCCTCCTGTACGTGGTAGCATGACAGTAGATCCTTGACTGTCTTCTTATTCTATTGGTGTACCTCTGTGATAGCTTCCACTTCTGGTTCTTCAATGAATATGACATCTCTGATCTATTTCAGGGCCGCGTCTATTTTGGGGTTCTCATGCTCGAATGAGAAAGTGACTGTAAAGTTTTGTTGGAGTTTCACCCATGTCTTGGTTCCTTTATGCATTTCCTGGTCCATATACCAATTCGTTGGTATGCCCTCTAAAGTATGAATGAAATGGTGAGACCATTCCTTCGATGGCGTCATTTTCCACAGCATTTTACATGCCTCCAAGTGTTATGTTGGTGTGCCTAGTTCGTCGTATTTTTGTTGTTTGTTACCTGTCTGTTCTGCACCAAACCTTATGCGCAGTAATCGCTTACATTGGTACCAATATGTGATAGTCTCTTTGTGTGCACCCCACCATCTTGTGGGTGTATCCTTTAGTGCTAAATCTAGTTCTAGCAATCTCTAGTTTTCTAATACTTCATCTTCATATTGTGTCAAGAAAGTTTCCAAATCATTTAGCCCGTGAAAACTGGGTGGTTCTCTGATTTCTGTGCCGATCCACCTTACTGCGCGATCTATTTTGGCACACATTATCATGGATACTTCACTTAGTCTTTGCTGCCATTTTTCTAACCCAGTGTCTGAGTCTGTTGTACATGAAGTAATGCTCTGCCAACTGAGTACCCCCTCTGCAGTTGGGGTTATATAGTTTGCATCGCGCAGTTGTTTTGTACAATTGGTTGATATCTTCTAAATCCAGACAAGTGGGTTCTACGAACCTCTCACCTTCTGATGGGTCGAGTGGGGCTATGACCCTATAGTCCCCCGACTCAAATATCATTTTTCTAGTTTTTAAGTTAATTATGGCCTGGTTGTTGAACACCCAATCCAGACCAAGTAGCGTCGAGTAAGGTTTTGTGCGTCTACTATTTCGATGACTTCAAAGTCTGCCTTAGTGTGCAGACCATCCAGATCTACCATCACTCCTTTCAGTCTACCTATTGGTAGGACTCTATTTTTATTTGCGAGCTTTAATTGAATAGTTGAGTATTCCAGTGTAGGTTCTCCCATGCATTTCCATGTAGTTTTTGGTAGTAAATTCACTTTGAATCCTAGATCGAGTATAATATCTCCCATATTGAAATCCCCAATGTTAGAATTTAGTCTAAATTCCCTACTTGTCCTTCTTCTTGTGTGTAGGTGATTGACAGTTTTCAGTTCTGGCTTCTATTCCGTCTCACTGCTAGATTTTTCTAGGATGTTTTGCAATATTTTGACATATGAAGGATCACTTAACATTTTGATGCATGATTAAAAAAATTCTTTGATAGTACTTACTTGTTCCTTGGGTTGTATTCTGTTGGTATGGTCCAATGATGGCGGCATTTCATATTCCGGAGCTTCCTTGCTCTGTTGTGAAGTTGGCGCAATGTTCTCCTTCTGTAATTCTTGTCGGGCTTCTGTAAATATCTCCTTCTCCTTATGTGTGTCGAACTACTTCTTGGGGTCAGTGTTCTTCTTTACCCATTGGTTCTACGCTGGTTCCTTTCGAACTGTGTCATTTCCTATTTTCGTTCCTCCTCGAGTGACTATGTTGATGTTCTGTCCGTCATCCCTTCCTTTGACTGAAATCCACTGAATATTCTGGTTATTTTGATTCCTTTTTTCCTGGATCTTTACAAGTAATGTCAGACATTCCTCTGTATCGTGTTCTGATGCGTGACAATACATACAAGTCGTTGGTGGTAGTGGACACTCCCATGTGTAATGTCCTAGTTGCTGTCAATTGTGACATGTAACAGGTCCTCTACCATGTCTAAAACCTCCTCTGGCTCCTTCTGCTCCTCTATATCCTGCGCAATCTCCTCATGGTGCATTATACTATGGTGCCTAATTATACTGCGCGGTATTATACTAGGGATGTGTCGGGTTGTACTACAGATGCACGTTATTGTACGGTTGTGGCGCAATATTATAATGTTGTTGTGTGGTGTTGTATGGGGTTGGGGCTTGATTGAACTATGGCGCTACTTTCCCAGTCATCATTTCAGCATGTACCTTGTATGCGTCTGATGTTATTTCCCACATCAGCTCCATAGTTATGCAATCTTTTTCGTCATGGTCGACTGACTTGCAAAAGTTGCAATATGAGTTCTTTGGGACTGTTTAGTATTTCTCCATCATCGTGCAGTGGTAAGTGTCATGAACCGGTTTATTGCATATTTCACACCATAATCCTCCCTATGGTAGTGGGTTTGGCATCCTTATTTCCATATACTGTGCGAATGTTGGGCATTCATTCTTATGGTGTCCTTCCATCCTGTAGGTAGTGCACCAAACGACTTATCGTTTTTCCTTTTTCTTATTTTGGTTCAGCTGAAATGTCAATTTCTTCAGATCCTCCTTCAGTTCTTCGATAGCCGGGTCCGTCTGTTGGTACTGATTCTCTTCCAATTGCAAGGCTTCCTGCAGAGCCTCTGCCTACGTCTGAAACTTATGTTGTCGTAATGGATATTTTAAGTGTGGGAGTAGTGAGTTGACAAATAGGTGTCGATGTTGAATATCGGTCATAAGGTATTTTAACTTTCCTTTTAATCGCTTGAATATTTGATCAATATCCCATACCGATTCTCCTAGTTTCTGTCTTATTTCAATCATCTCATTCATGTATTGATCCTCTGATATCAGCTTCTAGAACTCATTCATCAATAATTTCTTAATGTCGGTCAGTCTCCTTGTCGTCCTGAGAACATTGTTCATGTCTAGACTCATGTACCAGTCTAGTGCACGGTCCCTTAGCATGATCGCTAGTTGTGTGAGTTTGGTGTCTTCATCATTGATATGCTTTGCTTCCCAGATATTTGCGCAAATGAATAGATTCTTCTCAGGGTCTTATGTTGCTTCTCCTCGAAACTCTGGTAATCTGATAGTAGGATCATGTCCTGACATTCCAAATACTCAACTACTCCCTCCTCTATGCGGTGTAGATACATGACTAAGGTTGCCTGAACTAGCTCCTCCAATTGTTTCTCCTTATGTATATGTACTTCCTACTGTCGAACTTCCTCCGAACTTTGGTTGTCTAAATGGTGGTGTTCTCTTTGGTGTATTGGTCGCACATGGGTTTATGGGTTCCACACTGACATTAATATGAAAGGGATGGCTACCTTCTCCTCTTTTTCTTGGGCCTCTTTTTTTCCTCTCATACGTGACGCGCAGGATTTCCTCAATCTTCTCCATAGCCCGTATATCCTCTACCTCTTCCTCATCGCTTTCCAAGCCCTCCCTCTCAGCTATGGATCTCTTCTTATTATTCACCTTATATTGGTAGGGTGCTCCGCTACGCGTCATTCTTGATGATGCCAAGATCCACTTAAGCTAGTTGTCATCCATCAAGATCGGGTCCAAGGGTTCCTCCTCCTTCTTCTCTTTATCCTTCCCTCCTTCCATTCCTCCTCCCTCTGCCAGTGCTTCCCCCCTTCCCCCATGCACGCAAGGAAGTCTAGCTGTCTGATTCCATTGTAATTACACCTTTGTTATATAGCAATATCTTGATAGAAGTATACACTGATCAAATGTACCTTCCTCTGGGTCCTCGTAGGAACTCTTGCTCATCTGCGTTGTATGACTTTGTTGTGTCTACCGCAAATTCTATGATAAATCTTGCCACAATACTGTCAAGCCAAAAGTCGACTACGAGGGTGAATTTGTTTTTCACCTACTACAGTTGTTGGATCTGTACTGGAGTCCAATCTAGATGTCGAATCTGGTTCATTGCATGGTTATCCTTTAACCTTAATATTCACTCCTATAGTAGATGCGGAAAATCATAGAAAAAGACTTTGTGTAAATCTGTAAATACGTATTTATCTAGGTATTTATGCGGTGTGATCCTGGGGTTTCTATTGTCTTTCTGTACAAAATCTATCTCTTTAGTTCTCAACCAGCCCTCGATTTCTTCTCTCATGGGGTTCCAAGGTCTCAACATTCCCTTCTAATGGCTCATTTCTCTTTCGCTCCGCTCCTTCGGTTCTTATTCATTCTATCTCATCTACTCAGTCCTCTCTTGTTCCTCTTAACACGACAACGGAACCATTTGTTGGTCACTATTTCCCTTCTTGGGTTGTCTGATTTATTGACCCAGGGTTCATGTCATTTAGGGTTCCAACAAAGCCTCTAAAACTATCGGCCCTCCTGGTAAATCAGAAGGCAACACAACACCCAGAAGGTACTACGCAGTCTCACCCGAGATAGATTTTAATGGGTCACTGTAAGATTCAGGTGTTTACAGCCTAGGACAGAGTAGGGGATAGGGGTTTCTTGATTAAATCCAGGTACCATGAGCTATAAGGTAAACTACTTATTCTTTGCAGTTGCATACGTATATCCCACAGTTTAATTCCAGCAAAGTATAAACAGATTCATAACAATGTATTAACTCATTCATCAAGCTTAACCATTAATTCTTGAAAGAAAGAAGATACATGCATACATTCAACATATTACACGAGTATTACCATGGTTCACCCCTCCTACGCTATGTCCACAAATATTTGTCTCTTGGCTCTTTTGGTATGGCAGTCTGCATTTCTGGCACCACGCGCTTACAATTCTCCACCAAACTGGGTAAGATCGATGTGAGGCGAACTAGATCGCACTAGGATCTATAGTCTGTGGTCTAATCCTCAGATCTACCTTCCCTCATATCTTCCTTGTTCAATATCTTACCCAATAAGTTCATACAACTAAAAACATTACATATCACCTACGCTCATGTGTGGTTATAGTCTCCAAAACTTAACTCCAAAGCCCAACCCTCAACAACAACAATAACAATAACAACAACCAACAACCAACATATGATACTTTCGTATCTATATTTATACATTTCGGGCTCTTCAGTCTTTTACAGAATATTATGAAAACCCTAACCCTTCTTACGTTAGGTCTTTGTCCCATGCATGTGTTGTTCTTCCTCCATCTGTCGCTTTCCTTTGTGCACGCTTTCTTGCATGTGCTCGTGCTATTATTTTGCCAGTTGTTACTTCAATTTTATGCACGCTTTCTTTCCCATGATCATTCTTCTTTCCCCTTCGGCCTGGTGCCAACAGTTAGTACCAAAATAAATCATAAGAAAAAAAAACTAAGTGTTATAAAAAAAAAAAACTATCAATTCTCTAATCCTTTGTATTCAAAGAGCTTTCTAGACTATGTAAAAAAAAATTGTATGCAAGAATTTGTATGCAAAAAAAATCTTTGTTTAAAAATTAGTTCAGAAAAAATAGTCGATAATCATTTCAATGGCAATTCAAAAACATTTATTTGACAAAATGACATACTACAAGATTTCCAATTCCTTTAGCATTTCCCCGTCAATGGTGCCAAAAATTTTAGTTGATTTATATGTCTCAATATTTTTACATTTAATAATCAATCTAGGAGTTCCTAAACTTGTGAAATGGAAACATTGTATGTGTATAATTATGTCATTTGTAGTACTTATCTACTTTGAACAATCATTGTAGTAACAAATAAAACTAAGTTTGAGAAAAGGGAAATAATAAACACACTCTCAAAGAAAGACATTCATTCTTGAGACTGTCATTTACTGAGATTGAGAATGTCATGTAACAACTTACAATCATCATTCAATTCTTAGAATGTTCATACAACAATAACTCGAGTAATCATTTTCAATTACAATCCATGAGTGAGTGCATAAGAGAAACACACTTGCATAAAGGAAACACACTTACATGCTATCAAAAATAACTCATCCATTCTTGGAAATGACCATGTACTCAAGAATAGATCATGCCACTGAGATCCTACTATCACCATGTTATCTCTTTGCATGATTTAATATTTTCCTTCTTTCCATCAATCATCATTCCATTTTTGGTGGGTTAGGATAAAAACTAAATAACAATGCAGGAAAAAAAAACACACCACACTTGCATCAATGTAAAGACTAACTATGAAATCGAATTGCATAAGTAAAAGGCCACCATGTTCTCATGGAGTGAGCTATGTTTCCTAAGAATTCATGGTAGAAAAATAAGTTGGAGCATCATAACATTAAATCAAAACATGCTACTTATAGAACTAGAGAATGAAAATCTATGTAAAAGGGAATATCAAATTTTTTTATTTGTTTTGTCATAGCCTATACATATTCTCCAAGATTCCTCGCTAGAATGGAGAAAAAAATCTTCTTTATACATGCGTTTTCTTAGGAACTAAAATAATAAATAATAAATTCATATCTATAAATCTCGCATATGGTTACAACATTTTTCTAAAGATTAACAAATAAAAGATATCTCCAAAATCTCTAAGATATTTGATAACAAAAATTACAGATATCCTACTCCTCCGTAGGATTCATCACACTCCTCATCTCAAGTGGGAACCAATACTTATTACCCTAAACATCATGAGCATACACATGTTCATGGGCCCACTTGTAATATCTCCTGTTGTGGTGGGGCTAATATGAATCCTTATTATCCTTTTCCCGAACATCTTTCGTTTGTCATGGTTCCTCCAATAAAAGTACCCCAAGCCCCTAATGTTTAGCCTACACTCCCTCCACAATGGAAAGTGTGTGCACAATAGAATGCCCTTAATTCCCCTAATCCAAATAAAAATAAGAACAAGGGAAAGTGCAAGAATAATAACCAAAACCAAGGGAACTGGGGGAATTCAAACTAGCCACCTCATACCAACACTGTGGGAAACCAACCTGCTACAACTTAAGGAATAGGTAATAACACCCAACCCAAGTAGGGAAAGAATCCAAACCTGCATACCAATAAACATTGTGAAAAGTTGTAATGTTTATGGACATTATACTCATGAGTTTCCATTATTACCTGATATATTTCATATGTGGGAAGTTCTCGAGGCTTCTAAGTGCACTAACAATCAACTCACCCCACCTTCATCATCATAGACGACTTTTTTGAGAAACCATTTTCTAACACAATGGTTTTTTCTACTCCAGAAGTCATTTCTTTTGTACCACCTTCCACTTCCACCGCTCCTAGGAACGAGAATTACCAAATCCTCTACCTAGATTCAACCGATGTCAACCTGACCACTTGATCCTAGCAGTATGGTATGCCTCCTGAAGCATAACCTAATGATCCTTATGATCCCCCTCTTCCCAATAATGGAACTTTACATATTCCTTTCCCAAGTTTGGACCTATCACCTAAGGTACCTAAGGTTCCATTAAGGCAGAATTCCCATAACTCTCATGCACGGGCAACCCATAATTACAATATAGTAGATGACTTAGCTTAGTCTCTTCCAACCATGTTATCCCTATAATTCCTCTAGATGTTTCCTTCACAAAGGAAGGATTTAATATTTTCTTTGGGCATTTTTTAGCCTTTGGATGATAGGTTAATCATGTTTGACATTGACAAAGCCGATACCTTTTGATTACCACCTTTAGTGTCCTTTCAAATTCTAGTTTCCATCAATAATTCTATTATTCATCGATGTATCATTGATGAAGGTGCATCCACATGCATCATGTCAGCCCAAGTATAGAATCAATTAGGTTCACCTAAGCTTATTCGATCTATCATTTCCATTCATGCATATGATGGTATACCTTCTCATTCATAAGTGTCATACTAGAATTGTCCCATCCAATTAGTAGGAAAGCATGTGTTAATTGATGTTAAGTTTATACATACCCCTTTAGACTATAACATCCTCATAGGTCATAATTTTATGTACACTATGAAATTGGTTTCCTATTTTGTCATACGTATGATGAGTTTCCCCCACAAAGGTAAAATTGTCACCATTGATCAACTAAGTTACCATGATCCTAAGACTCAAATCAACCCTGAAAAATTTGTCTCTTCCTTGGATATGATTCAATTAGTCACCTCTCTTTTGACACCAAACTTAGATTCTATAAATGTTTGGTATTAATTGGTGTGTATTATGGGAATTATCCTATAGTTACCCTACCAATCTCATCCAATGTCTATATCATGTTGTCATCTCATCATCCTATGGGTCCAAATTCATAGTGATCTGATAATCCCTCAATTCTTGCATATCCAATGCCACCATCGATGAGGAATCCTCATCAGTATCACCCCTTTGGCTAGCTTCCTTTCTTATTACCAACTTTGGTAATTGTAAGTACCCTTTTCATGGCCATGTTTAATTCACATTAGGGATATCAGTATGGTACTTGGATCCTCCTCTTACTTCTCCTTCACCCTAAGATCCAATTCCTTATTTGGCCTTAGCACCTATTCATTTGATACCAACTACTTCTATAGTTCCTAAGGCACCTAAAAAGGCCCATCCCAACCCTACAAATATAGGGAAAGGAATTGGCACACTAGTACACTTGGGTCAAATTTTGACAGTGCGTTTGACGCAATAGCCACTTTATATTGTCGGGAGAATGACAAAAAATGGACCCCCTCAAATGCCATTTCACATGACGTCACTTTTCCAATGCCATAGATATAGTCTCTATTGCGAAGTTTCATGTAGACACGTGTCATATCGGATTTGACTGTCCAAACCCCATATATTCATCACTACAGAGACGTCAGAGACATCAGAATTCTGACATCCCATTTCATCGGTCTCCATTACGTGGATGTTATGGGAGCGACGTTACCATACGTCTTAACACCGACATATGGTAACGTCACTCAACCGGCGGTCATCTATTTATCTCTAACATGTGTGCCATGGGAGCGACGTTACCATATGTTGGTATTATGACGTATGGTAACATCCCTCAACTGATGGCCTGTTACATATCTCTGATGTTTGTTCCATGGGAGTGACATTACCATACGTCGCAATCTCGACCTCATGTAGGTATTTTGAAAAAAATGTCAATTATCAATCACAAGGTCTCTTGTCTCCAACCTCAATGACCTCACAAGGAAAATGGTTACAATGAAAGTCACTAGCTACAACTAATGGTATGTTGTTCCAAGTCATTATTTTCATTTCTTTTTCCATGGGACCATCTAGGGAAAGTGACCCTAAATTGTCCACACAAGCAACCTACAACTTGAAACAACTCAAGAACCATGAGTCATTTCTATGATAAGTTTTCTTCATTGGATTCATATTCATAGGAAAATGTTAATGACGCCCTTCTCCATAAGTCCTTAACCATACAATAATGAATAATATAATATTTTGGATGAGCTTGTTTGCACATGTATTAAATCACTAGATTTGGATCTAGGGGTCAAATCGTGAGATCTCTCGTATTCAACCTCGATGACTACTTGGGATGATGTACCCAATGAAACTCACTTATTACAACTAATATCATGATGTTCCTAGTCATATGTTGCATTTTTTCCCTTGGGACCATTTAGGGAAAGTGTCCTTGAATTATCCAACTAAATAAGCTACAACTCAAAACAACTAAAGAACTGTGAGTTGGTTCAATAAGCAGTATGCTCCATTAAATTCATCTCCATGTGACTGTTCCAATAGCACCCTTCTCCATGAGTCCTTGGACATGAAACTGTTCATAAGAAACAATAATGGATGAGGTCATTTCCACATGTGTTAAAGCACCAAATTTGATCCAGGGGTTAAATAACAAGATATCACACATTCAACCTCAGTGACTATTCAAGGATGATGGCCCCAATGAAACTCAATTTTTTCAATTGATGGCATATTATTTTGAGTGTTGGTTTGAATTTTTTACCCCTTGGACAATTTAGGGAAAGTGTGCATGAAATGTCTAGGCAAGTAAGCTATAAATTGAATTGAATCGACACTATGATTCAATTCAACAAGTAGTTTTCTCCATTGTAATCATCTTCATGGAATAGTGCCAATGATACCCTTATCCATGAGTCCTTGGCCACATAATCATGTATATTAAATGATTTTGGAGGATTTCATTTCCACATGCGTAAAGAACCAAATTTTTCTATGTTGTTTCTTGGGCCCTGTGGTTAATTAGAAATGTCATTATGTTATAGGACAAATTAATATCCACCTCCAAGTTTTCTATAAAATCATGTTCTCTTATGAAGGACTCAAGGTACCTTTCCAGAAAAAACCTTAGGGGAATATAAGCACGCTTAATATTAACAAAACAAAAGCATGGGGATTTTTTGATAGGTCATGTTAAAGCAACCCCAATACATGCAAGGCTATAGGTGCAATTTGTTTTTTTTTATTCAAGCAACATTTCTTTTGAGGATACTTTGTGTGGAGGTACTAACAATTGGGATAAAATGAAAGCACTTGAAACATTGATAAGAATTATAGTAGAAAGAAATATTGATTAATTATAGGTTGTTGCTTACTCAAATTTGGTTATAGATTAGATGTTGGGGAACCATAGAATACAAAATATTTGTTTCCATCCAATTTATAACCAAATAAAGTTGTTGGAGGGAATATTCTCTCATATATATTATTATCACATCTATAAGGAGAAAGAAAACTTAGTTGATTCCCTATCAAAAATATCTTTGGAGATATAGGATACTACCATCAACATGGTAGAGTAAAGGGAAGGGGAAAATCCCTACCCCTTGTCTCCAGATATTTATTTAAATGAGCTCTATCGATTTTGGATAATAGATTTAATTTCCTTATTTGTTTTGAACAATTTTGCTACTTCCTTTTATTGTATATCAAGATGCTGCAATGGATAATTTTATTATAGTTTTCAGGGTGAAACGTTCAAAATTTAACACGGCCTATCTAGGCTTTTTTGCTTATGACGTAATATGTTTGGGGACAACTTATTTTGAGATACTATATTTCAAAGTCATTCAATTATATTGGAAGAATATCAAGAGATATTCTTGTTAAGTTTTTCTTTCATGTCATAGTGCACTTTATGAGTGTAACTTTACCATTTTAATTTCAACATAAAAATGTTATGGATTTTTCCTCTATGTGTGTGAAAGAATTATACTTATTGCATACACTGTATGGAATAAGAAAATTATGTGGATGGATAGATGGATGAAGAAATTCTAGTGGATTACTCCTCAAGTCCTTTAGAAGACATGGATTTTTTTCTACAGAAGAAGAGCTAGTCTATTCTTGGAAGATTGAAAGGGATGAATCAAGCATGGATATAGGTTATTGAGATATGTTAGTACTTCCTTCCTCAATTGTTGAGTGATCCTGCATCTGCTACTAGATTCCCTTTTCCATTTTGATGTGATCTAAAATGGGTTTATTTAGATCTATATTAAGGTCAATGGGGAAACTTCCAAAGATTATAGCACCAGGATAAGCATTCATATGGCTAGCTTCAAAACTTAAAGATTTGTATTGATGCATGCATTGGGTTTTTTCATTTCTATATGAGGGATATGTTAGAATGTGTTTTAATGTTGTCTAGTGGATTGATGTAATCTTGTAACTAGTGTCATAATGATGATCATTATAACATAACTTGTGGGGAACTTATACATGTAACTAAGCTTCATTAGAATTTAGTAGCATTGCACATGTGCACACAGAGGTAGTTTTGGGGAGTTATTTGCCTAGTGACCAGCCCCTCATGTAATGATGACCTGCACTACTAGATCCTTTTTATCCACCACTTCTCCCTTATCTCTTAATGAGATTAGTGCTTGCCTTTATGGTTTGGTTTTTCTTGTTATAAAAAAAAGGATCACATAGAAATAATATAAAACAGATGCAGAAATAAAACACAAGAGATACACAATACAATAGAGACACATATATACATGGTTCACCCAATATGGGCTATGCCCACCAAAGAGATTATCGATCCCTATTCAAGAAGATGGAACTCATACTAATGTGATCATACCATATTCATATCTATAAACTTATGGTAATAGAAGTGATTCCTAGGATTTACTTTTGTTTCTACATATGAGATACAAGGAGCTTTGTACACATATGATGTAAGATTATTTCCAGTCACCTATATGTGGTAATGTTAATGCCCCTTTATTCCATATTCATTGCACTCATCGGGTACATACATCACACAATAGGAGTAAATAAGGCTATATAGGTATTACTATTCCATGTTATTGGTTCATATGATTATCAATTAAATGGAAATCATTCATGCAATGGTTGTATAACCTCTGCTGCCAAATTAGACTAGTTTCAGTAGTAGATTTACCGTTGAATAGGCATGAATATGGGAAAGCAATACGACTGGTAACCTGTAATGGAAGCTTATTAAAGAAACATGGAAATCACCTTTCCCATATTCATTGATGTCATTGCCTCAATAAGATTGGTATAATATAGGTAATAAGCCAGTTAGTATTAATATTTGTATTGTATCTTCCTAATAATGATACCACTCTAATCATACAGAAGCTTCATAGTGAGTTCGATAAGTTATAGATATGAGTAATGCTTTGAGTTCCATATCACATATTTTACATAACAAGAGCTTAGTAATAGAGAGCTTAGTATGATTCCAAGCATGGTGTTGTTTAGTGATGTTTGGTATAGTCTAAGAATAGAAAGAAGAATGGTCACAAGAATGTGTGAGGAGGCTTCCTAGAGTAGTGTGCCCTTGGTCAAAGTCATAGGAAAATTGTTAGAATTAGGAAAAAATAGAAACAAATAATGCCTTTTAATTTTTCTGTTCACAAGATCAGCATATATGAGAAAAGAAATAAATATATCTAAATTAAATTCTGAATATAAAAAAAAAAAAATCTGAGTGAAAAGACAAACCTCAAGCTTACCTCTTGATCTAAGAAAGATGTACATGTCATATGTGTGGATCAAAACCTTTATAATATGCTGAAAAATATTTTTAGGTTCATGGATCAAACCTCTATGGTTTGATATTTGTCATAAGGACTTAGGAACAGTTTTTACAAGGTATAGACCATCACAAGACAACTGTAGCAAACAAAACTCAGATCTTAAACTGTTACACCAAATGGGGAGGTTGCACCAACAAACTTAGATCTGAAACTGTTATATCAAATGGAGAGGTTGCACCAACAAAACTCAAATCTAAAACTGTTACATCAAATAGAGAGGCCGCACCAACAAACAAAACTCATATATAAAATTGTTACATCAAATGGAGAGGCCACACCAACAAAACAAAACTCAGATCTAAAAAGATAGTCCAAAAAGGAGGTTGCAACATCATCAAGAGAGAACAACTAAGGTAGTCGCAGCAAATAGGAGAGTGAGTGTGAGTGTAATAGAATGATAGAGGTTAGGGTCTTATTTATAGTTAGGGAGAGGGGTTAGGGAAATTTAAAATTATAATTAAATATTGACATTTAATTAATATAAATATTAATTAAAATGTCAATTAATATTAATATTAATTATAAAAACCTTGAACACATATAAAACCCCAATAACATAAATAAAACATCAATCACATAAAACAACAAGGGGGTACCTTTTAAGACAAAGTCAAGGGGGGGTCCATAATGGAAAAACATGTCCACATGAGTCTCATAATGACCTATAAACTTAATCATCACTGCATAAGGGGGTCCATCAACAATGTGGTCATGTCCATCTTCATAGGCACTCCTAGGTCTCATGGACCATCTTGGGAGAGAGGAAGAGGATCACACATCAACACATCTTGGTATTACACCAAGATGTACCTAGTCAAAGACCACGTTTCCCCGTAACACATCTGGGGGCCCTAGAACACATATACGGTCTTATACACCAAGGTACAAGACCAAGGATCAACCCATGCATTAGGAAAGGGTTCCCTATAACACATCTGGGGGCCCTAGAACACATCTAGGGTCTTATATCAACCACCAAGGAACACATCCAAGGATCAATCCAAGAACTGAGAAAGGATTCCATGGAACACATTCAGGGGCCCTAGACACATCTAGGGACTTATATCAACCACCAAGGAACATATCCAAGGATCAATCCAAGAACTGAGAAAGGATGATCCCTTAGAAACCTACCATTTGGATGACATTTGCTTCCCAAAAGGAAGTGAGAATATGCCTAAAGTTCTCGATGATGGATTTAATCAACTTTGGGTTTCGCCCAAAGATAGTTTGCTAAAGATTGGTTCACACTTCTCATTATTTAATTCATTACATCTTGATACCTTTTTATACAACAAGGATGTCAAGGAAAGTGTTTTTTAGCTTAAGATTGTTTCGGTGGAAGCTCTAATTTTTGCAACCCCGTCATAACCCAAAAACTCACTCCCTTTGACCTAAGTTGTCCTCTAGTTTATGATATTTATATTGAGTCTTTCACTAAAAAGAGGAGATGCTATAACCATGTTATTCTAATTGAGATAGATAGCCATACTACTTATCTTCCATATTGTACCAAAGGAGAAAAATTGTATCATTGCATAAAGGAGGACCGTTTGGATGCAGAGAGATAGTAAGATTGCAATGAACCATTTGGAGGTCCAGACATCATGAGATTGCATTACACCCGAGTTGAAATGACCATTTGAGACGGTCATTTCAACTTAGGTGTATTGCAATCTCATGATGTCTGGGCCTCCAAACAGTTCATTGCAATCTCTCTATCTCTCTGCCTCCAAACGATCCTTTCAATTTGGGTGCACTGCAATCTCATAATATCTAAGCCTTCAAACAGTCAAAATGTTCATTTTAGTAGGTTCCATTCCTCCAAATATCTTGTCACCAGACCCAGATCTTGATGTAGAGCATGACCTAGACCACCACATAGAGCTAGATATATATTTAGACGTTGACCTAGAGCTTGATGTAAACCATGACATAGACCCCCCTAGCTCCACCTAAGCCTAGGCATAACTTATACTCAATCCTTAACCCTATATTAACTTGAGCCATGAGGGCGATGGGATACATTAATTTTTATTTATATGGAAAGATAATAGAGGAAGGATTGATCTAAAGTGTTTCTCTCAAACAAAGATATGCCATGTTGAAAAATGACTAGCAAATTATAATTAAATTTAAAAATTGATACCTCTTCAAAATATGTGATTTGGAGTTGGATCCAAAACTTTGTACCATGATTTCACCAAAATTTGTACCATGATTTGACTACATCCACACCTCCAAATGGTCATATCTCCATTTCATTGAATCCATCATTGTCTTGTGACTATTTCTTTGTCTCCCATTCACTCTCTCCATCATTGAGAGTGAATGGGTGACAAATAAATAGTGATTAGACATTAATGGATTGAATGAAAGGGACATATGACCTTTTGGAGGTGTGGATGTAGTCAAATCATGGTAAAACGTTTGGGAGGATAGGAATTACTTATGATTATTATGATATTTTATTTTGATGAGGTGAGGTAGATGTGTAATAAGGGGAGAGGGAGATAAGGGGAGGGAGGGAGAGATCCAACAAGCGTTGTAATTTTAATTTTTAATGGAATCAATAACATGCACCTCATTTTTTCATATTTATTCTTTCCATTTCCATTGTTTTTCTAGCTAGCCCCCCTCTGTTTAGGGTTCAGGGGCTAGAGGGGGAGAGAGAGAGGGAGAGGGAGGAGGTAAAGAGAGATAGGGAGGTAGATAAAGGTAAAGAGAGAGAGGGAAAGAGGGAAAAAGAGAGAGAGGGGTAGGGGGGAGGAGGGAGAGACAAAGAAGGGAGGTAGAGAGATGTAATATAAAAAGGGGGTTAAAGAGAGAGAGAGAGAGAGAGAGAGAGAGAGAGAGAGAGAAGAAGAAGAGGGGATAGAGAAGAAAGTATGAGTGAAGAGCATAAGATGCCCATGCCTATATGCCTCAATGTTATACCATGTAACCTATAAATTGAGCATGAGAGGATGTGTAATTAGGACAAAATTTGGATGGAAATACATCTAATTTGGTGGAAATGGATGATGACAAATATCTATTGGGGCTTGATAACATTCTATGTGAATTCTATAAGAATGTGGGTACCTAATAAGCATTAAGTTAAATTTTATCCATGACTTTTGCTAACTCAAAATCAAAATAAAGGTGATTTATCACACATGTAAGGACCTTTGTGACCTTGGAATAGGAGGAAAATGAATTCAAAAATGATTTAATTAGTAAATTATCAATTCATTCACATGCCCAATGTCCCGACAAAAAACAAACTCTATGATTTTTTTAATAATGAATGCACCACTTCCTAAGGAGTCATATAAATTTTTCAAATAGTACCCTATCTCATGTAAATGCATTATTGAGCAATGTCTAGCTAACAAATTACATTCTATCAAATATGTAAACCTTCCCAATCTACAAATAATAACACCAGGCCTATTGTTAATCAATGGAAAATGGTGGAATTTCTCAAACTCAACATTGAATTAAGGACATGGTCTTGGCTTGTTTGTTTGCTTAGGATTCATTCTTGGCTTGTTTTAATGGTTGAAGTGTAAGTTTGAGGAAATGTTTAGGGAATAATTGCAATAGTTCTAAGATCCAAGGAGCTAAAGGATCGATATAGAGGGATGGTCAAGCGATGGAACCAATATTTAGTTTGGTCATGGATTGTAGGAAAAAAATGAGGAATCCCATAAATCACTAAGGGGATTCATGTTAGGGTACCAATAAGTCAATACCTAGTTTTCATTGTGAAATCACATATGAAAAATGCAAGGTAAAACTCAAGCAGGAGACATAAAGAAAGGGAAATTCATAGAGGGCTCTTCTAAAAACCCTTCTAAGAGGTTAAAAAGGCATGAAAATGATAAAAGAAACTACCATTTTTGGCAGCATGTTCGGAGCCATACATTCATGTTAGAATTTATCCATACATTCATGTTAGATTTATCCATTGGTTAACCATAAACCTACACTGACAGATCCATAATATCTAGAGGACATAATCAAAAGATTATACATACCTAAATGGTAATTTTTCAATTTAACAATTGAACATAACAATTCATAAAACATTAAACATAACTAGAATTGATGGCTATAACAAATAATAAAACATTAAACATAACTAGAATTGATGGCTATATAAACTATGCTGAAAGGAGCAATCGCACCTGATTTGATGAACCAGTCGACAATACAATTGGAATGGTTGGCCCTGCATGTTTCTCTTCAGTTGTATGACCCTCTATTAGTATTGAGCTTCCCTCAATCAAAAAAGAAAGATCTTAAAGTACCTGCCAAAATCATTCAACCTCCATAAATATATAAAAAATCAATACAAGTCATATTTGTAGTGCATTATTTACTCTAAGATGAATTTTTACGAGAGTGTCAGAACATACTTGAATGAGCTCCTCTTGGTTTCGAGAATAATTTATTGGAGCCACACGTATAATATTTGATCAAATTTCCTCCCTTGCTTTGAAGTAGCAACAACGAAGTCAACATTGACTTTGTTGTTTCTCTGTTGGATCGAGGGAGGTTTTGTCTAAGATTAAATGGATCTAATAAATTATTCTCTACTGAATAGGGCCAACCACGTGAAGGTGGAAGCTCTTATGGCCCCTCCCTCCCTCACATCACTCTCAATTCCCCAATACCCAACATATAAATCTATTGAAATATTTACAGCAAAAACAAACATATATACATACCAATATTCACAATTGTTTACAATGAAATAAAATGTTTCCTTGATCCATTTGGAGTGAGCGGAATATGGTGAAAATAGATTTTATATTAAATATTTATTACAATATTCATGTACATCATCATTTAGTACTTGTATCTGGCCTCCTCTTCTTATCTCTATAGTTCCTAATCATTTCATCAATATCTACGTCTTCATTCTATGGGTGCTCTTCAGAATCTTATTGTGATTGTGTCCTCTCACACAGAGCACGCCTAGTCACAAGGTAATCACAGTGTAATGGAGGCCACTGTGACGAGGCATCACCTACAATAGAAAAAAATACAAAATTTAAATGGCCAGTTTTTAAATATCATTGAACTAGTTCAGTAATATTAAAACAAACACCTGCAATGCCATTATTTACCTAGTGCATTGGTCGGCACCACTGGAATGGTTGCCCCCGCGTGCCCATCTTCAACTGTATGAGCCTCAAGTACAACATTCTCTTCCATTGAGATGACAAACTTTATAAGGACAATCATAAATGTATAAGTAAAAAAAAATAGAAGTACAAAATGTATAACTACAAAATTGGTAAGTATATGATTAAAATACGGCCATATTACCGTCATGTGACAGCTCGGTCGTAACACCATCATGGGGCTGCAACCCCGTGGAAAATTGGGACTGAATGGGATCAGAACCATCTTCTAGTTGCAAACTGCTATCAACACATTGATCTCCAATACTAGTGCATTCGTTGAGAGTGTTTCTCCCCTGATTAAAAACAAATTGTAAATATAAATAATATCCAACATGACTATATTATATTAATAATAAAGGTTAATGTGGATTGAAATTTATTTACCTTATCGTGCAAAGTGGTTCTTGGTATCTGCCCCAATATTTTTTGGTGTTCAACTACCACTTTATATATGTATTTGTAACAAAGTTGGAGGTCTTACTTCGTGGTTTCAATACCAAACTTGTCACCTTGCATTGCATAAGAGTATGTATTTTTAATGTTATTCATTGCAATTACCTAAATGTTTTAAGGCGATACAAATAATATATCGAGGTGCTTACAATTCGTGACTGCAACTTCAAGTAGTCATCCTAGCCTAGACTATGTTGGTCACATTTGGAAAGCCTTGATTTTGTGGCCTTTGACATGTAAGTCAACCTATCATCAAAAGTTTCAAGTATTTTAATATATACCACAATTTTATTTACATCTCAAAAAAATTGAAGGTATTCAATTGCAATTGTAATTTACCTTCTGGGACGAGAGGGTGTTTTTCCTTCATCTGTCAATTTCTTCTATTTTGTGTCTTCAATGAGTTCCTTCCACTCCCTCTCTAGAATCATCAGAGGACGCTTGTACCTATCATTTTTTTTCAAGTGATTCCTATATGTTTCTCGCATATATATTAAATATTGACCAGCTGCGATGGTGGCTAAGGTCTTATTAAATGTATCTACACCAAAAAGGCTTTATAGATAATCCATCAATTCTTTTTTGAGGTTGGAATTATGGGAATTCCACCTCTCCCATATGGTGGGCCCCAAAATAAAAAAAGGCTTATTCTCCAAGTACCTGTAAAAATATTTGTTCCCTACACGCAAAATGATTATATGATTATTAATTTAAAAATAATAATTTAGATGATTTATATTTGTCTACATAGAGAACACGAAACAATTAAAATTTTAAAAATTACTTGGGACTTTAACTTGCTTTAATGGAATCCCTTCCTCGTTGACCATAAAGTTTCCCTTAAGCATCCTTGTGTTGGTCACATGTTTTTCTTTATGAAAATCAACCATATAGTTTGTCAAATCATCGGCCTCATCTCCGTCACCACCTCCAGAGCCTACATGTGTGGTCGCTTCCTCGATGTGAATTGCGTGGATCCCACCTAATGGCGTGGAAGGTGGAGATATGAATAGTTGTGTCTTGGAAGCTATATGAGGGCCTGCGTTGGGACCCTATGGCATCTTTGCAATGCCACTACTACCGATACCATGCATGTCGGTGTCAATGAGATCCAAAAATATATATATAAGAAAGAAAACATTTTTTCATTTAGATAATGTAAAATTTGAAAATCAAACTTTCATAATTGATCTTATGACATAAAAATAAAACCACTTGAAATTATGGTTATTACCTTATATGTATTAAGACTTTTCATAACTTCTTTGATCCTTTCTTCAACCTCAGGAGTTTGATCTAGAATATCTAACAAGTGAGCTAGTTTCTTATTTTCTTTATTGATCTTTTTTCTAATTAAAACCATAGGGTTAGGGGATTCATACAAATCCATTTCACCAAGTGAATCATCATCAACATCATGTCCCATCGACTACATATTCGACAAAATAAATGATAATTCAGTTATGTAAACAAATAAAATAATTGATCGCCACAGAAATAAAATGCACATTAAATGCAATTCGAAAATTATTTTACATTTACCTGTTCTGAGGCTGCTTTTGATTTACCACGATCAGCCTACCACATTACAGTAAAATTAGAACCATGATCATTATCATGAGAAATAAATTCAAATTTATGAGAAATTCAAATGTATGAGAAATTTAAATGTTGATAACAAAAATGGGACACACTGAGTACTAAACAGACTGAAGCTCTCCAAATGGATTAACACCGTAAAGAACATAATGAAAATCATAAAATATGAGATTCATTGCTTACAGGTTCGGTAAATTAGTATACGTACCACCCCCATAATAGCAACATATGTATCTATTCGATTCAAATTGTAATCAATCAATAACTCTTCCCCTGCAGCTATTGATTTTATTACACATACGAATACACGGTTTCTTTCATGCCCCTCAAATACGCAATTGGGTCTCTTATTTGTGGTCACGGGTCATGTACTATTTATAAACCCTGCGATATTCCCTGTTGCTTTTGGCCTTTCGTCAATATAGATAGTTTCTCCTTTATTTTGATCATTTTCTTTTAGTTGTATACAATTTGCAGCCAAGCCATATCTTCACATACTTTTTGTATAATGGATTATTCGTATCCAATATTTGTAGATATAACAGGGTCCAGCGTACTCCATCAATTCATTTAATCTGTCATAATATACCTTTATGCCATCCATGGAAAATATCCCCAAACCATGTAATGACGATGGAAAAACCCGGTATATCCTTTTGTTTACACAAAAATCAATGTTTATTTCAGGAAGATCCTTGGGTACCCATTGTTTCACTATATGTTTATACCTCAAGGGAACCTCGATGTCATATATGCTCACATGATCATAAGAACATGATCCCCCTTTTGCAAGAAAAAATTCTATTTGTCTATGGAATTTTCTTCTGATCTTCTCACCTCCAGTTGATCTCTGCCTATTAGACCTACTAGATGTCTCACTTTCCTCTATTCTACCTGAACTTCCCTCACTCAATGAAGATAGATCTGACAAATACATGTTTTATTTTATGTCCTATAACACCATTAATAATAGAAACAGTCAGACAATCAAGATATCACACTAGGGATAAGGGGCACTCATATCATCTATTTTTTCCAGTGAAAAATTGACCCAAACTCCATAGGAACTATGCAAAAAAATAGGATTCCACTTCTATGATGGGAACTTTTCTCATGTAAATTTACCCTAAGAGTTTTTGGACAATTTAAAGACAACCCAAATCATGGTATTTCTGAAAAAGAATGAACAAGAAAGGTGGAACTTTAACTCACCGAAAAGACTACCCTCATCGAAAATATGAATATTATTTCAATTACATGAATATGCCAATACTAGACTACAATGCCTATGTTGAACACTTAGTGGACCCTAATAACACTGATAATACCAATGGAGGTCACGACTAGGGAAGAGGAAATCGAGGTGGCTAAGGTGGAGGATGTGATTCCTCAACCCAAGGAGAAGAAATAGTAGAAAGGTAAAGGTGGCATATACATGTCAAAAGGGAGCGAGCAATTGAGAGTAAAGTACATTGTTAAGTAACAAATACGAGAGATTTTATTGATTCGTAATCCATCGATGGCTACAAAATTTTAAAGGCTAAGGCATGGGTGCGAGTTTTTGACAATGGGATAAGTGATGTTGTTGTTGTTGTCCATTATTGTTAAGGGTTTTTTAGAGTCTCTTGATCATGTTGGTGATAGTCTCTATGTCTTGTCTTGTCTTGTATATTATATTGTTGAGTTGTGACTAGTTTTTCATCTTGTAAGACCTCTTAAGCCAATCAACCACCATTTATACTTCCATATACACATGAACATTAAGAAATATTCTCCAATGCCAATCTCAATGGTTGACAATAGAGCATGCAGCTTTTCTCAATTTCTAGTACCTCTTCCATGATTAATCTTGAAACAGAAACTAAATTTGTCATTCAAGGATATAATAGCCTCAATGCCACAGGGTACAGGATTACCACATGATTACCTTGACTCACTCCATCCAAAAAAGGAAAAAAAAAATAATTACCTTGACTCGCTCCATCCAAAAAGGACAAATAGGACAAGCCCTTATTCAAAGGCCACGAGTACATATTGGTCGGATTAATGGTGAATGGAAATTGCAACTAAGTGGACATTGCAGAGGCTTCATTATGACATTTTTTATTTTCACAACTCCCAAGGTATCTTCACAACTCCTGAGTTCGTTCACAACTCTCGATGCAATCTAAAACTCTCAAGGAATTCATTGGTCAGAATGGAATAGGAACTTTGGGGATACTTTTCATGCACATGGACCTCTCATGCCATGCCACATCACAAATATTGGAGTGGTCAACTTGTTTTCACATTTGGAGGCCTGTGTCACATAGTTTGATGGATGACCTCCTTGGAGGATGCATTACGTAGTCATTGGGGATTATATTTAGCACAAATGGACCTTGTTGGATTTTTGTTGACTTGAGTATATGATTAACATGATTTGAGAAGGAGGTTACACATTATATACCTCACACATGACCATTGGAGCTTAATTTAGGGGATTCATCCACTCTTGAGAGATCCTACTCATTACTTGTTGGTATTTTTCACTTTGGGGAGCTACGTCTCCACCTTGGAGGATAAATAAGAGGTTTTCATTGCCTCCTTTGAGGAGTTGGTTGTGGATCTATCCACTTTGAGGATTTTGGAGGCTACAAGTTGCACCTTTGACTGATGGTATTACCTCTTTGATGGAGTAATACCACTATCTTAGGCCTATTTTGATTGGAGTATTGTACATGTGGCTTGACCACCTATTTATTTTACAAAAAATATTAATTAGTTGGATGAAATAACTCTTTACTCCTCCCTAAGCTAAATCTAAGGATTTCACATGAGATATTATTATTCTATTATAAAGGGAGTTGAGCTAGACTCTATATAAGGATTATCCATTCCTCATTTGTAGTCATCATTGTATTTTTGGATCTTCCACTCCTTGGAGCTTAATTGACATATCTTTCTTGAAGCATATGGATGTATAAGGGTTTTCTCTTTATGGACGTTGGTGTCAATTATTGAATCTCTTCTATCTTGGTTTCTATTTGGTGCATAAAGATTGATTGTGAATGCTCAAGTCTTCTACAAACTACCAAGATCAATCCTTTGAAGGGTAAAAAATACCACTTGTAAGGAAGACATTTTGGGGTAACTCCTCTCATTCTTCCTTTGTTAGTTTGGCATAACTCMTCTCCTCTATTTGATGCATTTCTTTGTCTATCYATTTTAGGAATCCTATAAAGGGTATTGAGTACATTTGTGAATCTATAGTCGATCTTGTTAGTGAAGGTTTCTCCCATAAGGACCCATTCKTGTAGGGMMTTGGTATTCATTGTTAATATTKATTAKATAAGAKATTATTCTTCCCCTTGGGTTTTAGTCTCTTTATCATAATCTTTAGATGAAATAGACCAATTTTGAAAAGGGGTGTTCTTMTTGGCCCCATAAGCCCCTTTGATTCATCTTGACTTTGTTTCCCTTGTTGGATTTGGAATTTATATCTACTTCCTTCCATCACCTCTTTTATATCCTAAAACATCAAAAACATTGTTTTTCTAAATATACTCTCACTTCACCTTGTTCCATTCCTTAGATTTAGTAATATTACTGGGGGTACTCCCCTTGAGTCGGAGAAGAGCTGGTCTAAAGTGAAGAGGATATGTTGATTAGTTGACAGTGGTGATCATCTTGAAAGTTCCCTCTTGGGTTGTGCCTTGTGGATTGACGATTTTATCATTAAGTACAATTTTTGAGGTAACATTTTGGCACTATTTCCAAGGATAAAGTACATTCTCCTAAAACTTTTGAAGACTATGCTTCATGACACTTTTGTGAGTGTTGTATTGAACATATATTTCTCACATGGTGACTCCATGAAGGGAAAAATCTCTTGTTCCTTACATATTTTGAAGACTTTTTTGGGTGTAGAGATGAGCACATCCATCAATATTGAAGGCTTTTTGAAGAAGCTCATCTTGGAAACTCCACTCTTGGTATTGGTATGAGGTATGATCATTATCCATTGCATATTTTGTAGCCTTATATTGAAGACCTACAAGTGTTGAAGGTGAATCCCCCTGCAGACAAGTGGATTCCTTCTTGGCCTCTAGACTCCTAAGGCCAAGACAGAAAAGTGATTAACATGGACACTGACTTCCTTTTAGATCTAATCAAGCTAATGAATGAAAGAGAAGGAGAAAGATATGTACCTTTTTAGCTACGTTTGTCCTTACAAAGTCCTAGATGAGCTTCGATCTTGGGCTCCCTGATAGGTCCTGCAAAAAAAACAAAGATACAATGGACTTCCTACTCTACTAAGATTAGCTCAATCATAGATCCATCTACTGCAGACAAACTCATATGGAACAAGCACAAGTTTGAAAGAAATAGGCCAAGCATTGATTATATTAATGAGAACAAGTAAAAGTACTTACAATCCTTTGAATGAAGGTGCAGCAGCTTCTTCCAGTTCTCCTTATCCAACCCCTTTGCTCAAATAATCTCCATTTATTACTTTGATGGCATCTCACTCATGAGATCATAAGTTTGATGTAATTCTCAATCTCCATTGTACCTTTCACCATGAGAAGGCCTCCTTGTATAACCTTGGAGAGGTTCAACCACTTGAGAGATCTTTGGGATGAGTTGAGGATTCCTCTACTTCAGCTGAGTATCTCCCCTAAGATCATGCCTTGACCATCTATTTGAATCCAACTACCTTCATGAATTGAGGGATTCTTCCCTTATTTGCCTCAACAAACCCAGAATTTGCTAAAAAAAAGCGCTCCCCCAAAAGGGTGCATAGGGTGCTCAAGCACTCCCCCAAAGAGGCTCAAGGAGCGCTAGCGCTCCCTGACAGTGGGTAGGGGAGCGCTCCTCTTCAAAATGCATTTTTTTGTGGTTTTCTCAATGTCAAAAGGATTGTACTTCCTGTCAAGTGATTTCTCTTCTTCCAAACTAACCTTTGAGGTGTCTTAAGTGCATTTATGATTTCGTTAGAGGCACGACACATGCAAGATGGCAGTATAGTGTGTGTGACACTTGCAACACTTGTGGTCAAGACGCGACACTTGCAGACAAGATGCAACACTTACAACACTCGTAATGATGACACTTGCGACACTATCAGAGTGAGTAATTTTGAGGTGTAACAGATTGCCCCCCAAAGTACAAAGTTAGAAGACGATGATGATTGAAGTACTTTGTAGACTTTTTCAAGAAAGGGTATGGACGCAGAGAAACCGGAAAAAGATTCACACAACCATCAAACAAATATTATGACATGTTTCAAAACCCAAGGCATGCATACCTATGCTTGAGTGATAAAGACTTTTTAGGTATGGCTACCATAAAATACACTACGGATTCACAATTATATTGAAAAAATGGTATAGACACTGAAGATACAATGTGGATCTATACTTCTATGACCTGAACTGATCATAGCCATGAAGAATACACATTGGATCTATGAGATGACAATACATAGCCACGACCAATACAAAGTGGATCTATGTAACAGTATATGTGTCATAGTTAAAAAAAACTCCTTCGCAACCTGGGCAAAGTACACATAAGAGTGAAAAATCAACCTAGGGTCTTCTTACCGATCCCGATGTAATATGAATCTAACCATGTGAATAGATGTCCTGATGTCGAACATGGCAGAAACCACTTGATTACCGGTTAATGATGTAAACCGTTAACAAGCACAAGGGATATCACCATTGATATCAATGATTCCCAAGGTACTCTAGTACATTCCAACAAATGTGAATGGATGAGCTGAAGTCGAACATCCATGGAATCATATGATCAGGGGTCAATGATGCAAACCCACTATCGAACACGAGGAGGCCTGCCATCGAGGCATGGAGGTCCCAAGGTACTAACTGGTTTCTAAGTCTAAATTTTATTTTTATAAAAAACAATGTGTTGAAGTCAACAGGAATGGACTCATCGAAGGAGGGCCTTGAAGTATCCCCCATCAACGACACAAAAGTGACACAGATATGTAATTGGTAGATCAAATGAACATGGATTAACACGGGTATTGAAAAAGGATATTTGTGATGGCTGACTCTCGAGGCAGATACTTCCCTTGAACACTGAGGCACAACAGCAGAAACATGACATGGAACAAAACATGATAATGCAGTGGATACAGTGACTTTCGTCGGGTGACCCGAGGAGTAAAAGAAACTCAAAGGATTGGCTCAGTGTAGAGGTTCAGCGGATTAAAATGTGTGCAAAGACAAAGTGTCGTGTTCAAGGGTGACTGTAAGGGATACTAATAGTGTTCTCAAAAAATTGCTCAGCTTGCTTCTTTCAATTTTTTCCCCCATCTAGATAGACGAGTACCTCTTTTTAATTTAACGAGCTTGAGGAGGGTAACACATGCTCGATATGACTCACCTTTGGTAAGTACCTCTTCCTTTGTTTAACAAACTGGAAGAGGTAAGGGTTCAATCCTATATGAGCCCTTCAATGTATGATTGTTTAACGAGTCCAAAGAAGGTAAACTCGGTGGTTTTTCATATTTAGAGAGTCTGAAAACAACTTAAAGACGACTCCAATGTTGTCCTTTTTTGTAATGTTAGTCTTGTGAGGCCAAAAAAGAGATAAATTATCACTCGACAGATGCTCTTTCAAACCTTTTAATGAGTGGGAAAGGAAGCAAGATCACTCGGCAATCTTTTCATGTTTAGAGAGTCTGAAAAGAGTTCAAAGAAGACTCCAGGGGTTTCCTTTTTAATGTAACCATGCGGGTCCGAAAAAAGAGATAAAAGTTTACCCGGTTGCATTCTCATTTATTTACGAGCACGAGAAAGAACAATGACCAAGCTTGGTATGCCCCCATACTTAAATCTAGTGGCTTGACTCTATAATGATCATCAAAGGCCGGAGGCATTCCCTCCAAGCTTCAATTCATTCACAGACTTTGAGGTTGTCACCAATTTCTCTACTAGATTGAGAAAAAGGATAAGAGTGGATGAAATGAAGGTTCAAGAGAGGTGATTGTTTCATTTTTTAATGAGCTTGACATAGAAAAAGAACTATGCTCAGGGCTCCGGGTTCAATCCTCGGATTGTTGTTTCATTTTTTAACGAGCTTGCTACAGAGAGGAAAACTATGCTCAAAGATTCTATTTCATTTTTTAATGAACTTGCTACAGAGAGGAAGACTATGCTCAAGGTCTTTGTTTCATTTTTTAACGAGATTTCCATAGAGAAGAGAAATTGTGCTCGTGGACTCTTCTTGATCATGGATTCCAAGACAATAACGCTCTGGAAGGACACCATGTCAAGGGACAAAAACTGGTCATGGCTTCCAAGAGATCTTCACTGGATGGAATAAAATCACTCTGGAAGGAACACATGTTGAGGGCCGCGGCAGGGGTAAGGAGATCAGGATCCAATAGCCCTACTGAAGAGATCACCATGTCAACTACCATATCCAAATCATCAGGAGTCGAAGTTATGGGAGACAACGCCACATAATTGACATGCGGGGGTGATACTGTCTGCGTGTAAGAACCATTTAGGGAGGTAATCCAGTCAAGACCAATGAACGAAAGTTGATCAATAGTCACCATTCTTCCATCATGAGGGAAAGATATCACACGAAAAAGAGTGGATACAATTTCTCTCATGGAATAGACATAATCCCGCCCAAGGAGTAAAGCGAAATCCAAGGGGTCTTGGACTACCATGACATCAATAAAGACAATTTTCCCTCCCAAAGTTACGGGAAACTGAGGAAGGGTCCCTAAAGGTTGACTAGTTCTTCTGTTAAAAGCTAACAGATTCTGTGTAACTAGAACAAGCTGAGGACAACCCAAAGCGTGCCAAGAAACAGAGGAAAAAATACTAACAAATGCACCTTCATCTATCATCGTTTGAGGAATGTCCCGACCAAAAACCTGTACTATAATCTAGAAAGGAATGTGAGAGGGAAGACAAGGTCCAGTTAGTGCACCCCAATCAAAATGGATGGCCTCATTACTTAGAGGGGGTTTCGTGGGAGAATGAGGAATGCCCCCTAGCATGGTAGATTCTGTATCAATGAGAAAAATGTGGTCAGTATTGGGTTTACTCTCTAGAGGGAGAGTAGGATCGACCAATGATGGGATTGGATCAACCATGCCATCACTCTTCAAAGGAAGAGTGGGATTGACTGATGATGGGATTGAATCAACCATGCAGGCAATCTTCAGAGGAAGGGTGGGACTGACCGAGGAAGGGACTGGATCAACCACTTTGGTACTCGTCAAAGGAGGAGTGGGATCGATCGATGACAAAACTGGGTAGACCACCCAGGTTTCATTCTCAAAGGGGAGAATGGGGTCAACGGGTGGAAACAGATCGATTGCTTTGGTGTCACTCTCTAACGGGAGAGTGGGATCGACCAAGGATAGAACCAGATTAATCATATGATCAACCGAAATGACTAGAGATGGAACTAGATTGACCAATCCATCAACTAACGATGGGTGGGAGAAATCTTACGATAACCTTTTGAAAGTTGAATTTTTTCCAAAAGAGAAGAAGCCTTGTCCATATGAGAACAAAGGTGAGAATAATGATCACCTTTGCATAACATACAAGGAAATTTGACAGTTGTCTTCTTCTTACCAACCTTGATGTCACTAGGTGATGGGGTATCACCAGCATGTCCAGGAGAGGACGATGACATGGAGGACTACATTTCTAAGACCTTGGGGATACCAGGGCAATCCCTCAGAAAGTGGTCACCCTTACAAAGATGGAAAGGGAATTTGGGTTTCAGATTCTTTATTTTAATCTTGTTGACCTCATCAACACCCCGAGTACTATTAATAGTAGTTGGTTGCTTGGATCCAACATCTGATGTTGTTGGATCCTTGGTCCTTTTCAGACTCTTCTTCTTCTTATCTTTCATTTTCTTCTTCTTATAATCAACCTGGCTACTTGCTTTAGATATTTCACTAGGCGAAGAAGGAGAAAAGGAAGGAGACTTAATGGGTGAAGAAGGCGAAAAGTCGACATGAGGTTTATGTGTGGGTGGTGTACTGACATCTCAAGTATTAGGTGTAGTTGAAACATTGGGAGGATTCGATATCACCAGAGTGGGAAACAACCAAACTGGTAATCCGATGTTGAGTCTTGGAAGACTCAGTGTGGAAATGTACGAAGGACCAAAGTTTCCAAAAGAAGGAAAGGTATAAGGTTCCCCAGGAAAAGGGGTTCCTCCATTGGTACTCTCAGGATTTGATGCCATTAACACTGACTTGACCTAAGGTCCACTAAGTAACCCAAACAACACACACTATGAATCTGAGAAGCAAACAATCAAACAAAACCTTCCCACAATGAAACCACTAATTGGTGATGAAATCCAATGTCGCGATATCAAAATAGGAGGGGCCAGGGATAGAGCGGGTGGATCAGTTATGTTGGCAACCTGCTTAACATACTTATACCTTGGTGCAAGCTTCCACGCAGTAATTGTGGATTTACCCTCCAAGGAGCCCGAGTGAGTTTGACCAACGTCTGTTCCAGGTACAGTGAGACTTCCCTTCACCGTCACCTTGTGTGAGACCCTAAAGATTATGGCTACTAAGGTCACCAATTCGCAGTCAGCCCCTGGGTAGGTACAATTGATAGTCTGATCCAAACATATGGGTAGGATAACAAGTCTGAAATCAACTTGAGAGGCTCCCACACATAATCGTGGGTATACCCTCAAGTGACCCCCAATATATGATCTAACCACTACAAATAGTTGAACCACAGAGGGATAATCTCCATAATTCTCCCAAATGTGACCTCGTGCGTAATCCCTGTGTGATAAGGGGATCCCAAAAATCCTATACGACAATTGGATTTTCTCTCCCTATCGCAAGATGCAAAGTTTATTTGATAGCTTTGGAAAGTTATCATTTCAACCTATTCTAAATCCCTACACCTTAAACTAATGTAGGTTTTCTAACGAAGATGTAAAAAGTCTAATAAATTTTATTTAAGCGTTGATTTTAGTGGTTTTTGTTTACTCAGAGGTGTATGAGAGTGAACACTGGTGATATTATCACTCAGTTCCCCAAAACATGGATAAGACATGATAAGCAATATTTTCTTTCAATGAATGCCTAATTAAGGGAAGGAGAAGGATTTTCCTTTCACTTTCAAACACCAAGATGAAATGACCTCCTGCAATAGTCCCCAATAAGGAATCCAATGAAATGTTAAAATTTTGTATGTGACTGATAACCAGTAGATGTCAAGCTTCTTATGCTAATTGGACTTCAAGAGTTGTGAGATTTAAGCAATATGGAAGCAAACTTCACATAAACCAAAAGACACCCTTGTTGTGATCAAACAAGAAACAGAAAGCCAAAAACTCAAAAGGAAGGAGAAATATCTTGGACAAGATGACTCAAAGATCATAAAGAAAAGTACAAAAATACCTTTGAAACCCCTTACAAAGTTTTCACTCATTCAGATAAACGAGGAGAAAACGACAAATTGAATCCAAATCGTCAAGGACAAATTGCAAAGTAAGGACAAATGTCAAAACAATCCAAACAAAATAGGATGAATTCTCATAAATAAGGGTGTTTGAAAGCCAATATCAAGATGGACTGAGAGTATGGGACCCTGGGAAAAATCCAAAACCAAGAAATAGCTTCAAAAGATGAAAATTCTGAAGAATTTCTCACAAAAATGGGGTAGGGCTCTGGTGTAAGGGGCACCAGAGCGTTCCAGTGCTCTATGTAAGGCTATAGGGGAGTGTTAGTGCTCTGACAAAAATAGGAGGGGAGCTCTTTGCTCCAAAAACTCAGAAAACAAAAAACCAAAAACTCAAAAAATAAAGGAAATTCAGTCAATCAGGGTGATCCCGATGACATAATGAGACAATCAAACAAATCTAAGAATCAACATGACAATATGGAGAAGATCAAATCAGTGGGAAAAAGGCCAAAACAAGATCTGTGAATGGAAAAAAAAAAAAGAGTTCCTCCCCAGTGGAGTTGGGGAGTCGTCAATTTCTGTTGAAGGTGAATCCCCCTGCAGACAAGTGGATTCCCTCTTGGCCTCTAGACTCCTAAGGCCAATACAAAAAAGTGCTTAACATGGGCACTGAATTCCTGTTAGATCTAATCAAGCTAATAAATGAAAGATAAGGAGAAAGATATGTACCTTATTAGTGACGTTTGTCCTTGAAAAGTCCTGGATGAGCTTCGATCTTGGGCTCCCTGATAGGTCCTACAAAACAAAAAAAGATACAATGGACTTCCTACTCTACTGAGATTAGCTCAATCATAGATTCATCTACTGCAGACAAACTCATATGGAACAAGAACAAGTTTGAGAGAAACAAGCCAAGCATTGATTATATTAATGAGAACAAGTAAAAGTACTTACAATCGTTTGAATGAAGGTGCAACAGCTTCTTCCAGTTCTCCTTGTCCAACCCCTTTGCTCAAATAATCTCCACTGATTGCTTTGATGGCATCTCACTCATGAGATCATAAGTTTGATGTAATTCTCAATCTCCATTGCACCTTTCACCATGAGAAGGCCTCCTTATATAACCTTGGAGAGGTTCAACCACTTGAGAGATCTTTGGGATGAGTTGAGGATTCCTCTCCTTCAGTTGAGGATCTCCCCTAATATCATGCCTTGACCATCTATTCGAAGCCAACTACCTTCAGGAATTGAGGGATTCTTCCCTTATTTTCCTCAACAAACCCAAAATTTTCTAAAACAAGGGTAGCGCTCCCCCAAAAGGGTACACAGGGTGCTCAAGCACTCCCCCAAAGAGGCTCAAGGAGTGCCAGCACTCCCTAACAGTGGGTAGGGGAGATCTCATCTCCAAAATCCATTTTTTTGTGGTTTTCTCAATGTCAAAAGGCTTGTACTTCCTGTCAAGTGATTTCTCTTCTTCCAAACTAACCTTTGAGGTGTCTTAAGTGTATTTATGATGTCATTAGAGGCACGACATATGCAAGATGGTAGTATAGTGTTTGTGACACTTGCAACACTTGTGGTCAAGATGCGACACTTGCGGACAAGATGTGACACTTACAACACTCGTAATGACGACACTTGCGACACTATCAGAGTGAGTAATTTTGAGGTGTAACAACAAGTGAAAAAAAAAATGAAATGTCCCCCATGGTTCACTGATTTGTGTGCTCCTATTGATTTCTCAAATATCTCAAGGTTCCCTCATGATCACCCAAGTGTAGATTGGAGGTCAATTCCAAATTTTGGTGGACATGATGATTCAATCATACTAAACATCTTACCTTTCATGGCATTCATTTTAAGTATTGGCATTATTCATGGAAATGTTGTGATAAATTTTTTTGTTGATAGTTTTAAAAGGAGTTCAAGGGAATGGTTTGAACATCTTGGTAGAGGATAAATATTATCTTTTGCAGGTTTTGTTGATACATTTTGCAAGAAATGGAGCCCTAATTATCCTAAGCAATGGATGCTCATTATTGAAAGGATAAATAAAATTTATCGTGTGATAAACAAAGAAAATATGCATAGAGGGTCTTTCGTCGTGAAACATATTAGATATCATTTTCAGGATTAACTGCATAGAACACATGGTTGAATAAAATCCTCAAACTCCCCTTGAAGATAAATCCATATAATATCTAGTTGCACCTCCACTTAAAGACACAAGGATGAAGACTGTTCTCACACCTCAATTGAAGATCAAGCACATGAAGAAATATTTGTTGAAGAAACATCGTGTTCTCCCATGGAAGATCTTGGTGAAGATCTTAAAGATGAAATCCCCCATGTATCTATTTCTCCTCCCCATGAGGTTGAGGGTTTGGTAAGCTTTGCACCTTATCAAACTTTGGAATTTGATGGTCTTCCATGTTATGATCATGAGAGGGGTAATATTGAAGGCAAACCTTCAAATGATGATGAAGTGGTAAAAGCATGTATCTATCCATTTGATGAAGATAATGGCACCCTAGGGCATGGAGTTATCGACATCACCTTTCATATTTTTTATCGTGATAGGAAGCCAGATTGTTAGATACATTATGGAGGTCCTATTTATGATGCATATAGTGGTGTGTTCATTGAATAAATTGAAAATTTTGAGTTCTATGGGTAGCCTTCACTATGGTGAATGGTACACCTTCACACAATACTTATGGAGCCTATTTACCAAAATACATGACACAAAAATCCAATAACAAAAAACAATAAATTTTATTTATTTATTTTACCCATGGGAATCGATAATTGGTAAGTATCTGAAAGCACATACCATTAGAGTCTCGGTCTATTCTGGAATGGCCCTCAACCCTCGATCTCATATGGCCTCAGTCACGGATGGCCTCAATTACCTATGTCTCTGCAATGCCTCTCCACTCTTGCGCGCGGGCTCTCTGTGTCTCAATGTCCTCAATTCCCTCAATGCCCTCTGTCTCTGCAATGCCTCTCCACTTCAATGTCTCTCCACTCTTGCACACGAGGATAGTCTCGGATGGCCTCAATGACCTCCATCTCTACAATGCCTCTCCACTCCTTCACGCGGGCTCTTTGTGTCTCAATGCCCTCAATGCCCTCAATGCCCTCTGTCTCTGCAATGCCTCTTCACTCTTGTGTGTGAGCTCTTCGTGTCTCAAATCCCTCCATCTCTGCAATGCCTCTCCACTCATGCATGCAGGGATAGTGTTATGATCACTAGTTTGGCTTTTGGTCATGAATGGAAATGGGCACAGGGTATTGTTTTGTGTTTTTTTTTTTAATAATGTTTTTTTATTATTTTGTTTTTAATTTAATTAATATATAATTAATATACATTATATAATATATATATTTGTT
>ML809226.1:119311-139969 GCA_009831015.1 Picea engelmannii
GCATTGTGCATTTTTCATTGAAAGGAGAAAAGATTGCATTTTTATGTTTAAGGGATTGTTCATGATTTTTTATTGAAGATCTTTTTCATTTGTAGAATTAGAGTAAATTCTTCTTTTCCAGTGTTCTAATTAGTTTCATTTTTGCAAGAGTCTCAAACAACATTAGTTTCACTTTCGTTCTTGGAGTAAAAAAATCCCCTAAAATGAACGCATTAATCTAAAATATATTAGTAACACTTTTTCTAGGGTTCACCAATAGCTTAGGTTAGGGCCTTGGATTAGGTGTGGAGAGGTAAACTATCCAAGTCCAACCAAAACTTAACTTAGGTGTCTGTGATAGGGTGTGAAAAATCCACCTTGTAATTACTCAATCCGGGAAGCTCCTCTCACACATGAGTCAAACACGAGGCCACATAGAGGATTATGACGGAGATATCCACTCTCGATCCCGACAAAAAAATTTGGAGAGTGTGTATTGGGGGTGAATCATGTAGTGTTATTGTCTTGACTTGTGTCAGACCTATGAGACACTTGGATACATCCAAGGTACTCTAAGAGTGATTATGGCCCTGTTGTGTTTCAAGCCTCAAGAGGATCTCCAGGTTCAGTTACCCTTCCCATACACTCGCTTGAATGTCGATTGTACCCCCCTGGTTTTTTATTACAAGTTGGTAGCCTAGTTTCCATTATATAGGTTGACACACAATTGGTTGTGAGGTGTGTATTGTAGTACCTGAGGTAGACTCTATACTCTTTGGGCGACACCCAAAGGGACCGTCGGTCGGAGGTTTGGGTAAATTTTTCTCCAATCCAATCATTTTCCTTTGTGAATGCTTTGGATGATCAAGACTTCATCTCCCTGGGTCAAAATCATTCAGAAGGGTGGTTTGTTTGGTTTGTATCCTTTTAGGATTTTCTTCTTAGTGGTGTGGTTTATGCTCCCTATTTTTCCATAGTGAGTTAGTTATTTATTTCATTGGGTCTCTGACCTAAGTTGGTAAACTGCCCACTCTGTTATTCGTGAGGATTTTTCGGTCTTCCACTTAGAAAAGTGGATTCGTATCCTTATAGGCGTATATGTTTATAACATTGGTTCACCCGAGTCAGTGTGTAAGAATTTTACGGAATTGAATGATCCTGCAAGGGAAGAACCTATGCATAAGATATTCATGGAAATAGTTACTAATGATATCAAGCAAGGAACCCCTTCACAAGGGTATTCTTGTAATTTTCCTTTCTTCAGAAACATTGGTGTCCCTTTGATGGCCAATTTGTACATTCCTGGGTTGAATGTGGGACTATCAGTTTGGTTGGGTACCATTCCAAATGTTCTAAATTCTCTTGATGCTTCTCAGTTAAGAACCTTATGTCATTGGCATCATGTTGATGTTCCTTCTTCAATAAAGTCTTCTCCTCCTCCTTCTTCCTTCTCTGGTGAAAGTCTAGCTACTAGTAACCAGAAGTCTAAACGAAATAGAAAGAGGAATAATAGGAAGAAGTCACCAACCTCTGTGAATCATGTTGGATATAGGTCGTCAACCTCTGCAAGTCATGTTGAAGACTAACACCCAGCCTTTGCAAGTCATGCTGGGGGAAAGCACCCAGCCTCTACAAGTCATGTCGAGGGAAAAATTCCAGTCACTTCTATTCATACTGGTGATAGGTCTGTAGCCTCTGCAAGTCATGTTATCGACCCATCACCAACCTCTGCTAATCATGTTGGAGTTGTGCAACCAACCACTTCTAGTCATGTTGGGGTCACAAGTCTCGTCAATGCAAGTCATATGAGTGATGTGTCAACAACCTCTGCGAGTCATGTTGAGGACAAGCAACCAACCACTGCTAGTTATGTTGGGGGCATTGATTATGTTGAGAAACCTAGATGGATAGGATGTAAGCCTAAGTTCCCTTGTAATTTTTGCAAGGGATATCACCTTACTCATTTATGCCCCATCCTTCCAAAGGCACGAAGATTGTGGTCATTGTCTGCAATATCTTCTGATTCTGAGTCTTCTAAGGTTTCCTCATAGCCTATTCAACATTTAGTTGATGAAGTGGTCATGCCAATGCAATCTTAAGCTGATGCCACTCCTCTTTTGGTGGGTGATGCACCTTTAGACCATGTTGTCTCACAGCCTATTCAGCCAATGGTTGAGAAAGTGGTCATGTCGATGAAATATTCGACTGATCCCACTCCTCTTTTGGGGGGCGATACGCATTTAGACCATGTTGTCTCCCAGCCTATTCAGCTAGTGGATGAGAAATTGGTCGTGCCGATGAAATCTTTGGTTGATCCCACTCTTCTCTTGGAGAGTTTTGAGTCTACCAAAGTGGTTGTGTCGATGCAATATTTGATTGATCCCATGCTTCTCTTGGAGAGTGTCAATTCTACTAAAGTGGTCATGCCGATGCAATCTTCGAGTGATCCCACTCTTCTCTTAGGGAGTGATGTGTCTCCTGACTATGTTTTTATCATTTCCAGTTCAGTACTTTCAGAACAAGGGGGAATTATGCTCACTTCGAACACACCCCCTCCAAGTCCTATAATGGTTTCCTTTGATTGGAATGACCTTGTTGAGCCTTCCCTTCCTTTTTCTTCACCTTTTCAAATAATTTTTGAAGTTAATTCAAAAAACATTTACCGATGTATTATAGATGAAGGAGCCTCCACGAGTATTTTATTCTCCTCAGCTTGGCAAGATTTGGGTTCTCCCTAGCTTGTGTCTGCTTCACATGATTTGTTGGATTTTGATAGACGTCCTAGTGAATATTTGGGGATTCTTCCTCAGTTTCTTATCTTATTATGTGGGAATATTGTCCTTGTCGATGTTATAGTGATGCAAGGCTCGTTAGATTTCAATATGCTTCTTGGGCATGATTTTTTATATGTTATGAACGTTGTGGTGTCTACGCTCTTCTGAGTGATGCATTTCCCTCACAATGGAAGCATTGTCACTGTTGACCAATTGGCATATGATAATCACCATCCTAATTTGGCATTAGTTCAGGATACCCCTTTATATGTTCCTAGTGTTCATGTAGACTCTACCCCACCATGGATAAATTATGTGGTGTCTTATCCTCGATGTTCAATTTCTTCTGAGGAAGAATTTATTCACTCATGTTTGCCTTCTCAAGACCTGGTCTCAGCAATTGATCCATTGGTTTATCCAATGGGGGAATGGGAGCCCTTGCTTCCCCCCATTAGTTTGATTGATCTTGAGTTTCCTTTTGAGTCTGATCTTGCTATTTGTAGATTCTCAAGGCTGTGTGCTTGTGATTCTTTGTTGATAGACTCTGCCAGTCCTGGCCAGAACCTCCATCATCATATGGAATAGGATTAGTTTTCTTCTCCCTTCGGTATTTTCAACCCTCCTCATTTGCATGATTTCTTGGATATTGATTTTCCTTCGGATGAGGCTATGCTTGAAGCCATGACTACAGTTTTTATACCATGGGAAGACTTAAACCATTTGTGTTTTCTTCCCTTTTCGGATACTTTCTAAGTTTGCTACTGAAGAGACTCTTGGTCAAGGCCTAGCAGTGGGCTCTACCAGAACTACTACAATGCATGAGCCGTAAGGTTGTGCAGTAAATTGTACATATTGTACAGTCTAGGTTTGTTGTTTTCAAGTTTTGTATTCACTAGCACCTCTTATTTTCTCAAGTTTCTATCTATATTGGATCTATTAACTTATGGATGAGTGTTATTGGCCTTATATGAAGGATCTTTGAGACATTTTTATTTGAATTTTGTTCATTATATCGATCTGTTTTGACAGGTATTGACCTCCAAATTGGCATATAGGTTAGGTTTTTCCCTATTTGCAATTTTTACATTATTGGTTTCCTGGTTTTTTTTTCCTTAGGATCAATCCCACCGAAGTGCGACCCAAAACCTTCTTTGTTGCTTTAGAGGTGTCTTAATGAGGTGTCGTAATTAGGTGGTAGAGACTACCTCTACATGGATGCCCTAAGTAGATCCTTTGCTGCATTTTAGCATCCATGTTGTGAGTTTTGATTATAGGCTTGGGATTCCTTATTAGTCCCACCATGATTATATATTCAAGCCTCATTCTTCTTGATAATCATCATTCTTGGCCTTACCCACGGGACTCCCTAATGAGCACGGTTTGTTGTCTTTCAATCTCGCTTAAAATTTTGAAGGCAACATCCAACGAGACTATATTTATTGTTTTTTATCTCATCTGGATTACTTGAGAAAGGAATACCCCCTGTAGTCTTACTTGATCCCTTTTCAGACTCTCTAAAATTGAAAATATTGTCAAGCGATCTTGTTTCCCTTCACACTTGCCAAACTCAAATTCAAAGGCACATATGTCCAGTGGTAGTTTACCCCTTTTTTGGTATGGATGGCTAATTTTATGAATAAAGGTATGCTCTTGGAACTTTGGTTCGCTAGAAGAGTATTATCAAGCGTAAGTTTAACCCTTTTTGAGGGACTAAATTTTCGAAAAAGGAACATTCTCCTTCATTTTGGTTTATCTCTTTTTCGGTCCTTGGAGATTACTTATGAAAAAGAAACCCCCTCAGAGTCCATAATTAATCTCTTTTCAGACTCCCTAAATATGAAAATATCGTCGATTGACGTTTTTCCTTTCACACTCATTAAATTGGTATAGAAAGAACATCTATTTGGCATGAGTTTAACCCTTTTTCCAACCAAAATATTATTCTAGAAAAATGTACGCCTCAGGAAACTTGTATTGTTAGGAGAGTTCTCCTCAATTATATTTTATACTTTTTTAGGCTAAGGGGACTAAACCTAGAAAAATATTGTGATTCCATAGTTAAGCTCTTTTCAGACTCCTTAAAATTGAAAAGATCGTCGAGTGATCTTGTGTCAATCGCGCTCATTAAAATGGTATTGAAGTGACATATTTTTCAGTATAATTTTAACCCTTTTTCAAACTGACTAGACTAATTTCTAAAAAGGAACTCCCTAGAGTATTCTTTTAGCATTTTTTCAGACTCTCTAAACATGAAAAAACCACCAAACTTACCTTCTCTAGACTCATAAAAAGTCACATGGAAGGAGTCTTGCTATGTCGTGCTTAATTACATTGCACGTCTCATCTTTGTGTCTTTGTCCTAATGTTGGCTCCATGTTTCTCTCAACTAAACCTTTAAAGAATTCCATATACGCAAGCCTTGCAACACTTTTTCCCTTGCGATCTGACACCTTGACCCATGGAGGAATTTTCCTCGAGTGTCCTTATCCTGCACATGTCTCATTTCCTTGAGCATCAGTATGTTCCATGCGCTTGGAACCAATTTTTTTTCCCGTGACATTCATTCCTCCTTTGTAACGTAGCATTCTTTTATTCTTTTTCATGATCGTTAAAAATTTGAAAAAGACAAAAAAAACAAATATTCCAAAAAGAGGGGATGGGATATATCAATTCTTTTTCCGGCAGCAATATAGTCTCCCTTGGACAAAGCATGTCCTTTCATTTGTTCGCCAAGCATTGGGATATATTATGACCTTAGGAAGTTGTTCTCTCTACATAGAGATGTTTCCTCCTCTATTTGGTTACTCTTCCAAACATATGGAGAGTTTGCAGTGCCTCCTGCATCTGTTAGGGACCTAACCCCTCACGTAGCTAGAATAACAATTTTCCATGTAATAAAGGTCAATATTAATAATGCCTAGAAATAAGGAGGAATAAGTCAAATGTAAGAAGACCTAATAGAAGCTTCCTCTTCTAGAAGGATATTCCTCTAGATTGTTCTTTTGGATAGACATATTTAGTATAAACAGGAGTAGAGAATATGAGAATTTTTGCCTTGGATATTATTGTAAAAGAGCTCTGCTCTGCTGGAGGTTTCCCCCTTGAAGAGGCAAGTGAACATTGGTCTCAATAATCAAAGTGCTCTCTCTAGTGTTATCCTGGTATTATTCCGGTATTATTGTTGTTTTGTTATGGTTATATCATTGTTTATCTGCCATTTCTAGCTAATTATTTATGTTCTGCATACTATTTTATATCTGGAATATTACAAGTGGTATCAGAGCACCTTCCTCGATAGAAAATTGTGGGTTAAATTTTTTTTTCAGTGTAGAGACGTATTATGGCGTCTTAAAACTACAAATATTTGTCATTACATGCATAAACCCGCGGTTGGGGATTCATACACGCAGGAAATACAAGTGGTACTTAAGTGCACATTTGTTGGCCACCCTTGTAACCCATGTTGGTACCCCTTCGAGTGGTAGCGCAGCAGACAACACATGTATATGGATCAACCTAGATCTCCTAAAGCCCTCCATAGATAAATTGATCGACCACCTGACTGCTATAGTTCGATCGAGAAAAACACTCGGGAAGATACTCTCTAGTACCTGGGTATTCGGGTAGTACAGTTAAGGGAATGGTCTAGCCTCCTTAGTTGGTTCCCTAAGATATTGGGTCAAGTACTACTATTGTACCCCACATGTATATTAGAGAGCTATAGCGCAGGGCAAACCCTTGTCTTTAGAACCCTTGAATACCCTAACCCTTGGGACAAAAAAAAAAAAAAAGTAAACACACAAGATCTATTGTCGTGCAATTGTCTCCTACATTCGGGTTGTGAAATTACTACACATTTCTTCCTGTTAAGCGTTTGGGCATTTCGTCATTGCAGTATTATTCAGATCGGAGTATAACTCTGCGAGAGTAAAAAAAAAAAAAAAGTCTTATCCCGTTGGATTCCACTCTTCGCCCTTATCACAATCATACCTATCATTTTCAGCAAAAAAAAAATATTGTGGATTTATCCCATTGGATTCCACTCGTCGCCATGATCGTTGTGATACACTTCACCCGTAGCCCATTTTATGTGTGGTCCCACCCACTCCTTTTCATGTTCCCTCTTCATCATGGCCCACACCCATAGCCAATACTTGGAAGCTCGCATCAATTCCTTGCACTCTAATTTCATAGAAACCCAACAAGAAGTGAGACAGCTTAGTGCCAATATTGGCACCATCAATAAAAACATGCATTCCTCCATCAACGCAAAAATGGAGGACCTCAAACAAGACCTCTCTACCCAGCTTGAATCCTTCACTACGATGATATGTGCCAAGTTGCATATCCCTGCAGATCTTCCCTCATCTGACCCACCTTTACAAACCGAAGGTGGAACTTCCTCCCATTCCCATAATTTTCAACCCCGTCACTTTCGGTGTGACCTACTCCTTCTGTGTGTGGATGTGACAAAATTTGATGGCTCATATCCCACTGGTTGGGTAACTCAAATGGAACATTATTTATCTTTGTATGGCATTACAGATGAGTTGGCCAAATTCTAGTATGGTGTTCTCCATCTAGATCAAGAACGTTGGCAATGGTGGCAATGGAGAAAAAAATCTCGCCAAGGGTATGTGTCTTGGACACACTTTGTGGCAGATCTTTATGAATGCTTTGAAAATGACACCAACCATTTAGGCCGTTTGACAAAGATGAAACAATATGGCACAATGGAAGACTTTATAGCCTCTTTTGAGCGATTGGCTTTCCATACAGAGGGAATGTCTGATGATTTTTTCTGAGAATGTTTTATCAGTGGCCTCAAGGACGAGATTTGTTCCCATGTCCTCATGGCTTGGCCTCAGAGTTGGGTGGACACTACTAAAAGAGATAAGGAAGCACAACAGGTTGTCTCTTCTCAAAACGAAAAACCCTCCTTTATTCCTCGTACTAAACTAGTCACTCCCACTCCTCCTTCTACTCCACTAAAGATCCACAAATTGATTAGGGCATAAATGGATGAATGCCAACTCAAAGGCATTTGTTATAATTGTGATGAAAAATATTTTCCTAGGCACAAGTGTAAGGAACACAATATTTTTATTGCCATCTCGTAGGATGTTTTGGAAGACGATGTTTAGGATCCCCTTGTGGCCATGTCACCTGAACCCACTGACATGACCCCTCCCTCAGACCCTCCCGAAGTAGAAGTGATCATTTCCCTAAATGATCTCATTGGATTCTCTACTCCCCAAACCCTCAAGCTAATTGGTTATATAGAGCATAGGAAGGTCATCATTCTTGTTGACAGTTGAAGCACCCATAATTTTATTCATTGCCACATTGCCCAAGAAACTAATTTCTATATATGTGTTGCCAATAATTTTAAAATCATGATTTCCAATGGTGGGTCCATGAAATGTGGATGGCTTTGTGAAAATTTGCATCTCCAAATTGGTCGATACCATGTGAAAACTCATATGTATGCTATCGACATGGGTGGTTGTGACATTGTGTTGGGAACAGAATAGTTAAGGACATTGGGTCCCATTCTCATGGATTTTAAGGAATTAACCATGCAATTCAACCAGGAGGGCCAACAATATAAGTTCCAAGGCATCACCATTGGTTCCCTGGATATCATCAGTTCCCATCGCATGGGAAAGATACTCAAAAGAGGTCATTATGGAATTATTTCACAACTCCATGCCATCCAATCCACTAAGACATTCTCTGTGTCGTCAAACCTCCAATCCATTCTCTCTAAACATCAAGTGGTTTTTTCCACTCCCCAGGGACTCCCTCCTTCCCGTGGTGTTCATGATCATTCCATTCCCCTTTTCCCCGAAAGCATTCCCCCCAATATTCATCCCTATCATCATCCCTTTTCCCAAAAAAAATAAATTGAGAAAATTGTTCAACAATTGCTCAAATAAGGTGTTATCTTCCCTAGTACGAGCCCCTACTCTTTTCCTGTGGTCATGGTCCTTAAGAAATAAGGTTCTTGGCACATTTGTCCTAACTTATGCACCCTCAACAAACTCACCATTACAGACAAATTTCCAATTCTTGTCACTGATGACCTCTTGGATGAATTGAGTGGCGCCCAGTTATGTACTAAACTTGATCTTCATTCTGGATACCATCAGATATGCATGCATGAGGTAGAAATTCCTAAGACTGCATTTTGAACTCATGAGGGACACTATGAGTTTTTGGTCATGCCCTTTGGCTTGTCTAATGCTCCCTCCACTTTCCAAAGCCTCATGAATCATGTATTCCATCCATTTCTCCATCATTTTGTCTTAGTTTTCTTTGATGATATCCTCATCTATAGTAAAACCTGGACAACCCATATTTCTCATGTGGATCGAGTTCTTCATCTAATCTCTTAGCACCAACTCTTCCTCAAACAATCAAAATGTGATTTTGGCGCCTCAGAAGTCGAGTACTTGGGTCATCTTGTTGGCAAGGCCAGTGTCAGGGTGGATCCTAAAAATATTGAAGCTATTCAAGATTGGCCTCACCCAAAGATTCTCAAAATATTGCATGGATTTCTGGGTTTAACAGGTTATTATCGCAAGTTTGTTAAAATTATGGAAAGATTGTGGAACCTCTCACTTCTCTCCTTAAAAATAATTCTTTCACTTGGACTCTCGCAGTTGCTCGGGCTTTTCAAACCTTGAAGATGGCCATGTGCACCACTACAGTCCTGGCCCTTCCTGATTTCAAAAATACCTTTGTCCTAGAATGTGATGCTTCAGGGAAAGGAATTGGAGAAATCCTTATGCAAGAGGGTCGACCTTTGGCCTTTACCAGCAAACAATTGTCAGATCAAAATTTGGGCAAATCAATCTATGAAAAGGAAAATTTGGCTATTCTACATGTAGTGGATCTTTGGTGCCCTTATCTATTGGGGAAACACTTCCAAATTAAGACAGATCATCAAAGCCTCGAGTATTTTTTGGAACAATGTCTTTCCTCCCCAAAGAAACAAAAATGGCTGACTAAGCTCTTTGGATATGATTATGAGATCATTTACAAGAAATAAAAAGACAATGTGGTTGTTGATGCACTTTCCAGAAAATATGAAGATGAAGGGTCCCTTTTTTATCTCTCCTTCATTGTACTCGATTGGCTCCAATTTGTTCGCCAGGAATGGCTACGCGATCCCACAATTCCACCTATGATACAAAAATTGCAGGACAATTCTCCAGTTTCCCCAAGGTACTCTTGGCACAATGATGAGTTCTGATACAAAGGTCGTTTGTATTTAAGTAAATAGTCAAAACTTAAATCCACAGTACTTTTTGAGCTTCATGCTACACCCACCATTTGGCACTCAGGGTTTACCAAAACCTATGACCGGGTCAAACGTTCTTTTTTGGGGGATGGTATGAAACAGAACGTTCACAATTTTTTGGAAGAATGTGATGTTTGTAAATGCAACAAGGGTGAAACCACCAAATCTACTGGCACGCTACAACCACTTCCGATAGACCCTGCTATTTGGAGGGGTATCTCTATGGATTTTATTTTAGGATTTCCTAAATCGAGCAATAAATTAGTCATTGTGGTGGTAGTTGATCATATTTCCAAGTATGCTCATTTTGGTGCTCTTCAACACCCATTTACAGCCTCCATTGTGGCTCAAATTTTCATGGATCAGGTTTTCAAGCTTCATGGCATGCCTCATTCTATTGTTTCTGATTGCGACCCAACTTTCACTAGAAATTTTTCACAAGAACTGTTCAAGCTACAAGGAACCCAATTGCATCTCATCATAGCTTATCATCCCCAGACTGATGGTCAAACTAAATTCATCAACAAGTGTTTGGAAACATATTTGAGGTGTTTCTCATTGGAAAGGAAAAATCAGTGGACTCAATGGTTACCACTAGTTGAATGGTGGTACAACACTTCTTACCATACATCTACATGCATGACTCCTTTCGAAGCGGTCTATGGACAAAATCCACCTTCAGTTCTCTCATACTTTCCAGGTGTCTCGAAGGTCTAGGCAGTTGACCAAACACTTACAGTTTGAGAGGTTATTATTCATACCCTCAAAGAGAATTTGGTCATCGCCCAGAATCACATGAAACAAGCAGCAGATCAAGGTCATTTTGAACGTCAATTTGCAGAAGGATATCAGGTGTTTCTTCGACTGCAACCTTATAAGTAAAATTCCCTCAAGTATGACCATTGTCAGAAACTGGCACCCAAATTTTATGGTCCTTATACCTTTCTCAATCGTGTGGGATAGGTGTCCTATCAGTTAGTTTTTCCCATTCATCCTAAGTTCCATCATGTTTTTCATGCTTCCTGCTTAAATAAGGTGATTGGAACTAAGTGTCAAACTCAAACCAACCTTCCGGAGTTGGGCAAAGAAGGCTCCATTTGGCTACAACCACAAGCAGTTTTGTTCAGCGTGAGCATCGTTTACATCAGCGCACCATCAAGGAAGTGTTAGTCCAATGGAAAGATACAACTACAACATATGTCACTTGGGAACCAACTACCATTCTGCAGCAATTCCCTCATCTCAAGCCTTGAGGACAACATTGTTTTTAAGGGGGGGGACATGTTAGGGACCTAACCCCTCACATAGGTAGAATAATAGTTTTCCATGTAATAAAGGTCAATATTAATAATGCCTAGAAATAAGGAGGAATAAGTCAAATGTAAGAAGACCTAATAGAAGCTTCCTCTTCTAGAAGGATCTTCCTCTAGATTGTTCTTTTGGATAGACATATTTAGTATAAATAGGAGTAGAGAATATGAGAAGTTTTGTCTTGGATATTATTGTAATAGAGCTCTGCTCTGTTGGAGGTTTCCCCCTCGAAGAGGCAAGTGAACATTGCTCTCAGTAATCAAAGTGATCTCTCTGGTGTTATTCTGGTATTATTGTGGTGTTGTTATGGTTATATCATTGTTTATCTGCCATTTCTAGCTAATTACTTATGTTTTTCATATTATTTTATATCTGGAATATTACAACATCGCGGACTTATGTCAATGTTACATTTCCTAAGTCTAATCATCCATTGTGATTTTGACCAAGGGAAGTTTTATCCAACCTGAGTCGGCCATTATGCAGTTTGTCTCTTAACTTTCATGAATCGGCCATCATGTGAGTCGATTCAAGTCCATATTCAAAATCGATGAAGTTTTGTGCCTAGTGATCAAGATCCTCCAGTATTTCCATGATATCATGTCGAAGACCTCATAGTAGTGAGTCTTACACTCCTATTTTACTCCTACCTAAGAATTTGAAGATCTTTAAGTTGTTGCTCAAGCTATGAAGTCCTCATCTCCAACCACAGGCGTTGATGCATCTTGATGATGCATATCATATTGTACTTGAATATCATCAAATGATTTTGAGATGTAGATCTGTTGTGTATTGCTCGCAAATAAACTTTTTATAGACATTTATCTCTGACATGGATCTGCATTGTACTTTATTGGCATCCATGATTAGTTCATCCCAAGCATGGGTATGCCCACCTCAGAGAGATTATTATTTTTTTGCATATGGCGACCTCCTAAACTCTGGTCTCAGGCTCACTTGACTATGTGCCTTCCCACTGGTAAAGATATTGTAATGTATTCTGGCCATCAATTTCTCTTTTGACCTCACACATTAGGGGGCATATCTTATAGCTCTAAAATTCCCTATCTATGCATACATGGCATTGGCCTTTCTACTTGCACAATTTTCCAAACTACTGATGAGGATCTCTCTTTAAAAAACCATTTTTTGGAGCATGTATGTGTCATGTTGCACTACTTCCCGCATACATATGCTAGCTACATACTAGATAACCTGGGTACATACGCTATATGCATACCAAAAACCTTCATTTACCTCCAAAAGTTCCAAAAAATAAAAAGTTGCAAGGAATTTGGTAGAGTTTATGGACTATCGAGGGTTCCCCAACCAATTCACCCATTGTAGCCCATCCCAAAACAAAATAACCATCCTTTTGTCATATAAAAGGATGTCTTGGGGTCCCATTCCATCATCAATCATTAGAACAGAGAAACTCTACCAAAATCCCTTCCCCCTCTTATTCCAAATATTGTAGCCCTTTCTTATATTTAGCCTCAATATTACCTCTCTATCCATGTCTCCTATAAAATCCCTTCTCTTTCCCTAAAGTGATGAGTTTATTGTGAGAGAAGGATTTGGGATGATGCACTTGGAGCAACATTAAGATGATACTGAACCTAGTTTGCAGAGTGTCAACCACTGAAGGTTGTAACTTTTAATCTGCATATTGAATAAAAGAATCATTTTCTTGTCCCAAATAGTATGTGTTTGTGCTTTTCATTTGATTTATGCATAATGGTTTATATCTAACCCTAATATTGATGAGTAGAGATAGAATATATGTATCATTGTTTGCCTAAGTGTTCTTGCAGGTCAGCTTTGGGAGGAGACCAGCAGCCTGGGAAGCTACAAAGGTGGAGGAGGTCTACATCGAACGTTAGGACCAAAGGTACTATTTATGACCTACTTTCTTATCTCTTTTTGTTCATCTATTTAGAATGTTTGGGGTAGTTTAATAATAGGAGTGTATTTTAAGGGATATCATATCTCTACTTGTAATTTTACCCTGGTATAGTAATAGGAGTATTTTCCCCGCTATCAATTGGATTACCCTTGGAATGATCTCTATCACAGTGTATAATTTTTTCCACAATAACCTAGTCGCTTCGACTAGTATCTTGTTGGATCAATAGATTTTTTAGATGAGCACTTTTTCACCGTATTCACATACAATCCTTAGCATGGTTACATTCTAATTTATTCACAACCATGAAGTTGAGTCCCCATGACTCATATGTAAATAACATATTGGTAATCCACCTTTGTCTTTCCAAAACTGCATCCATAATGCATATGTGTAAGTCTGTCATCTAGGGCATGCTCCTCTTGGTGGGACTTGGAATAACAAAAATAATACTACTTACTCCTTAGCTAGTTACTTTAGTTTTCAACCCAGGGCTCATACAAAATTTAGAGATTTTGTGCAAAGTATATGCATAGTGCACTGACAACAACCTAGGTCTGAAACTAGTCAAGGGTCTTAATGCATGAAATTTGATAGTAAATTGTGAAGGAAATTTGAATTGCATGAAAAAATTAAGCTACTTGAATGAATGGAAGCACACCAAATGAAAGAGAATTGTTGGCCCTTGACCAATTTTTGAGAGAACATTGGTTGTGCTTGACCATTTTTGGGACTTCAATAGGTTCGTCGAAGATGGAGCACCTAGGCAGAGCTGAGAACGCGGGATCTCACTCATTTTGTGGGATTTTTGGCTTATTAGGGTTTATGTAACGGGTATGGGATGTTGTCCCATGGGTTTACCCATGTTTAGGCCTCATTGTAAATGTATAAATATATAGCTAAGTGATGTAAGAAAAGGTGTAAGTGTTAGCTATGGGAAAATATTTGTAATTGGCTTAGTGCAAGAGAATGTAAGTTACTTGTGATCGGCTTAGTGCAAGAGAAGGTAAGTCGTTTTGTGGACAGATGTTGTATGTAAGGTTTTGTGCTATTGAGGAGTTGGATCTGTGCCTTGACTTGGTTTTGGAGGAAGGTGGATCTAGTGCGTTGTGCACAGATCACCTTTCCAGTGCGAAGCTAAGCTCTGTGGTTTTGTGCACAGGAGCAGAAGAATGTAGAAATATTGAAGACTAATAAAGAAGAAGAAGAGTTGGTGGACGCAGCCCCACACTGGGGTGAACCACGTATATCCTGTGTTGATGTGCTTTATGCAACATTGTTCATATTGTTTATGTATTTATCTTCTTAGTACACAGATCTTGGTGTATGATAGATAGATCTATGGATGCTTAGTGCTTATGTATGATGAATGCTAGATCTGAGTTGATGTTATGTGCCAAATTATTGGATGTGCTTAATCATGATTATTACTGCGTTGATCTATAATAAGGGTTTAACCTGTGATGTGAATAAAGGTTCAAGAACTAATGCATGTTATTGGCTAAGAACTATGTTAAGTGTTGTAATCACAGATCTATGTCCCAGCTAGGTTGTAGACACCTGAGTCCTGAAACCCCCCCTGCCTCTACCTCAGGCGAGACTTGATCTTCTTCATAGGTGTTGCCAAAAGGGTCGGTAGTTAGGGTTTTTTGGGCGCGTTGTTGAATCGTTGAACCCTGGGTCTACCCCTGTGCCAACAAATGGTTCTATTGTCAGGACCTGAAACTGTGATTGCTTGGAACTGGAGAAAAGAGAAAGATATGTTTGTAGATCTGTTGTTGTAGTGCGTAGTATTCTACTTGACTTGCAAAGATCTGTGCTAAGAGAGAAGTCCAATATGAAGAAAATAGGTAATATCTTAAAGCTTCGTGCTCTGGTAAAGGTAAAATAAGTGGAAATTTTTTCTTCAGAAGTATGAATCTAGGTATGTTTGATAGATTTTGTCCTAGTATGAAAACTAGGGCATAGTTAGAAGAAAGAATGAATCTGAATAAATTGGATAGAGATAGTGAAAGATATGTTATTCCTATGCATAGAAAGAGTTTTTGGACTAACAAGTGGATGCAAGAACCTAGAAAGAATTTTTGCAAATTGCAGGTCCATCACTGTGATCTCAGTGTGTAGTACAGGAAAGGTTGGGGATCGTTTAAAATAAAGAGAGGATTGATACTGTGTCATAATTGCATAAGACTGGGACATATTTCTAAGGAATTTCCTCGTATAGGTCTTATTTGTTTTTGTTGTAAAGCTATTGGTCACAAAGTTGATGATTTCCCTCGAATGCTTGCTAAAGTTGAAAAGATGAACATGAGACAAGAAAACTATGAAGAAGGCCAAGAGACTAAGGATATGTTAGAAAACCAGAAAGAATCGGAGACTATGTTATTATAGCTAAAAGAAACATTGAATGATCATAGAAACTTCAGTTTACCAGGGATATTGAAAGAAAAGAAGTGCATAGAAACAAGAATAGGAGACTTCGACATAGACTGTGTATTGGATGAAGAAACACACATGAATATCATGCCAGAAAGCACTTAGGAAATTTTGGGAAAGCCTGCTATGGTACCTTCAATGGGAAGGATAGGTATGTTTAAAGGAAAGATGATAACCCTATGTGGCATAGTTACTAATATACCTATGGTCTATTTGAAGTCATTAAGTTTGTTGAGAATAATGCTCCTTTTGCACTTTTGTTAGGCAAGACTTGGATTGAGAAGGATTGGATCAGAAGGAAAGAAGAGGAGGAAGCTACAACACAGAAAAAGCAAGAATTAAGGGACTTCATAGCCAGAAAAATAGCACGACTAATAGAAGAACAAGAGGATAAGTTGAAGCAACATAGGGCCAAAGAATTAGTTGTTGAAGTTGAAAAAACACAAGAATTCTTAAAGCACCTGTCCATGCAGGAAAGAAGTGTATCCATCCTGGAAATAGTAAGAGAAGAGGTAATACATTTTCACCCTTTGGAAGAACATCAGCAGTGCAAAGTTACTATGCTAAGAGAAAGTAAGAATAAGAATGAAAAGAGGAATCCATAGACTCAGATCATAGGAAAGAAGGTAAGAAATCTTAATAAGAAGAAAGCCAAGTTAGAAAAACTACAGGAAGTTTCAGAGAAGACCTCGCAGAAGGCAGGCTTGCATAACTTGAACCTCGTCGAAATAGCAGAACCGCATAGAATGGGACTTCGTCATGACGAAGTTATATGACCATTGGAGGCATCCCGACAATTAGAAAGATGCTCTAGAACAACTAGAAACGAAATTATTGACGAAAATATTGTCGTTGGACCGTTGAGACTGTGCCATAATGGATGGATGTGCATTGATGGATGTCTTCCTACCCGTTGAAGGAATTTGTTACGACGTTGCTTATTTAACCCGTCGAACACTGCGTTGGGACCACTTTTTGCAAAATGAGATACCCACGCTAACAGAGAAATGATTTCCTATCGCATTGTGCTTTCTAGACCTCGCCATTCATTTGACTACCTTGCTTGTCTGTTCACCTACCCGATTTATTTTAGTACAAGTGTGAATGTCGGGTGAACGTAGCGCGGTAGAGAATTCAGTGGAGGAAATTATCATGGATATCATGACTGAGAAAGTCATCTCTGTAGGAATATAGGCATCGTTTACTGGTGGATTACAAGCATCCCCATCGACTAGACGACATTCTGGTCGAGTTGTTGAGAAACGAAGAAAACACCGTGATAATCTAGCTAACGCGAAGCAGATCCCATCGGTCTTGCCGGACTACATCCCACCTTTGACTGGCACGGTTAACCGCAATAGTGTCCCGCGTGATTTTGAATACATGTTTATCATTGCGTACCTCCCGAAGGGGATATGTGTAGTTGGACCTCAGTTGGGACTAATCCTAGCTCTCAAGATCATTGACTTCAACCATGGAGACCGGAAGAACTATGTGATTCTCACACCGCATAGGTACTTGATGAAGATGACTGGGAATAAGCCCAAGATAGTCTCCCAGTCGTGGATTAAGGAGCTCGCGCACTTCTCGATCTTGAATGTGATGAAGATCCCCCACTTCGGTTGACATAAGGAGGTTAACACTTGTGTTAAACTCCTCTTGTCGTGCTACCATGGAGGGTATATGTGGCTTGACAGAAGTGTCACCGTGGATCCATTGTTGATCCATCTTATTACAGGAGTGAGCATGCAGGGACCAGACCCTCACCAGTTCTACCTAAAGAAGGTTGCAGATCGCACCTTGGCCCAATGTATAAAGGAATCCTATGGCGATGTAGAGAAGGGGAAGCGAGGCTACAAGGTAGCCTCCATCCAAAATGGCGCAATGCGCCTAGATTTTCATATTATAGCAAGCAAGCTCATCAGAAAGAACCGGCCGACACAACTCATAGGGTTCGTAGTGAACCTCATAGGGAAGTTTTTCAAAGGAATGCAAATGAACTGGGAAATCCACCTCGTCAACGAGTTGGAGAAGGACTACCGCGAAGTGCAGGACCAAGGCTACGAGTTTCATTTCAATTGGTTATTGATTTTGATTGCATTTGTCGCATGGCAGATGCCGGAGGGAGCGACATTTCCCAAATTCGAGCCATCAGAGCCATTGGTCGTAAGGTTCTCCACCTTGTAGTACATGAGTGATATGGAGAAGCAATGGTAGTAAAATTAGGTGTTCCACACCTACTACATATAGTTGACGCACGCCATTGAATCATTCCCCCGAATGACCACGAATACCTTGCATCAATACAGATCGTTCACAAAGTTCCCTGTAGACCGACACTTCATCTACATCACCGTGAAGGGATGAAAGTAAGGAGGAGTTGTAGTCTTATTATAAATTGACCAAGGAAGACATGGAAGAGATCACTAAGGAATGGCCAACAGAATTCTTTGTATCGGTCGAAGATGCAGAACTCTCCGACCCCGACATCATCGGAAGTCCTTTGGTCACCCGGACTGAGTATGATGGACAGAGCGGCGCAAATAAAAATAAGAAAAAGGAGAAGGAAGAAGTACAGAACATATAAAGTGATGAGAAAGATAGCGCATCGAAGGAAACTATGCCTGACTCATCTGCAGGAGGATAAGGAGACAAAGTGAACCAAGAGGAAGGAGGGGAAGAAGGAGACAAGCAATAAAAAGGTGAAGTGACACCGCCAAAGGATCCCTTTACAGAGGTCAAGACATCGAAGAAAAGGATGGTTTATCCACAAAAAACCTCATCACGGAAGAAGACACGAGCGAACAAGCCTCAGTCGCAGAATGTGCTCACAATGGATGATGTAGATCTCATCATCGGAATCGTAGAAGAAGCTTCAGAATATATCTTGTAGAGACATGAAGCAAAGCAAGAAACATTGTATGATAGAATAGAGAAGGATCTCAGAGACATACAACAAGCTATCCATTCGATCTGCATAGTGTCTACTGCGCCTTCGTCATCAGAAATTGCATAATTGGGGGATGAGCCCACCCAATTACGAAGGCTAGCAGATGCAATCGAGGCTTGACTTCTTCAAGTCGAAGAAGAAAAGGAGGAGGCCTTAGAGAAACTTCGAGTTGCGCAACAAGAGAAAGATGAAATTAGAGCGAAGCTTGAAGAGGACAAAGATAAGATGTAGAAAGAAAAAGACCAGTTGCTTACAGAGTAGACTGTGGTTATAGAGGTAGTGACTATAGCACTTCTCTATGTGCCAAGCTTGGTGCAGGAGGAAGAATATTCAGCCAAGATACAAGTGGGGAAGATCGTTGAGGCCATTCAGTAGCTTTAAGCAAGAGTAATGGAGATATAAATCCAAGCAGTGTCAAGCACTCCGCAAGAAGTGCGCGATCAAAGGGAAGAAGCTGCCAGGAACGCAGTAGAATGAATTAGGGCACTCACCTTAGAGTGTAATAAATTAAGTGATAAAAGTGTGAAGACCTATGAGCACCTTGCAGAATATCTGGAGCTAAGGAAACTAGAGGCACGGCTCTAGGAGGCGAAGCAACAGGTGTCCACCATACAAGCATAGTTGAAGTTGCTTACCGTTGTTGAGAAGATGAAGAGGTCGCAGAAGAAACGCACAGTCCAGCAACAAGTTACTATTATCCAGAGAAAGGTTATGGAAGTGACACAAAGACTCCATCCGGTGCAGAACGAAGGCTGCATGATTTTTGAAGAAGTTGAAGGACAAGGCTCGCAGCTAGACCAACTGGTCGCAATAGTGGAATAGCGCCTGGAAGGGCCTGTTACTGAGCAAGTAATTCAAGAGTTTGTTGAGCAGGAGGCTCTAGCGAAGCAGCAAGTCGAGGCATCTCCAGCTAAGCTTGAGGCCTTCGAAGCTTCCCTACCCATATCTGAGTGACTCGGGACGAGTCACAGGTGAGTGTTGGGGGCCTATTGGCCCTCGACCAAGTTTTGAGAGAACATTGGTCGTGTTTGACCATTTTTGGGACTTTTACGGGCTGGTCGAAGATGGAGTGCCCAAGCGGAGCTGAGATAGAGGGATCTCACTCGTTTTGTGGGCTTTTTGGGTTATTATGTCTTATGTAATGGGTATGGGATTTCATCCCATGGGTTTACCCATGTTTAGGCCTCATTGTAAATGTATAAATATATAGCTAAGTGATGTAAGAAGATGTGTAAGTGTTAGCTATGTGAAAATATTTGTAATTTTCTTAGTGCAAGAGAATGTGAGTTACTTGTGATCGGCTTAGTGCAAGAGAATGTAAGTTGCTTTGTGCACAGACATTGTATGTAAGGCTTTGTGTTATTGAGGAGTTGGCTTTGTGCCTTGACTTGGTTTTGGAGGAAGGTGGATCTAGTGCGTTGTGCGCAGATCACCTGTTTAGTGTGAAGATGAGCTCTATGGCTTTTTTCCCAGGAGCAGAAGAATGTAGAAAGCTTGAAGACTAATAAATAAGAAGAAGAGTTGGTAGACGTTTCCCCACACTGGGGTGAACCACGTATATCATGTGTTGATGTTCTTTGTGAAATGTTGTTCATATTTTTTATGTATTTATTTTCTTAGTGAATGGATCTTGATGTATGATAGATAGATCTACGGATTCTTAGTGCTTATGTATGATGAATTATGTTATCACTCCAAGAAACTCTTTGGGGTTGCAGGCCAAAGATGCTTGGTAACTTAAAATCTGAATAGGTTTATGATTTTTTTGGGATAAAATGGGATAACTGACCTACTAGATCATATCAAGACAGTCAAAGAATATATAATCGGATGAGACAATTCTTTCAAGAATCAATGATCAGATGAATAGCATAACAGTGGATGAAGAATACTATACTTACTAACCAGATCACACATGTGATGGGTCGGATAAGATATTGTAGGTATCACTATTAAATCAAGCTTATGGTTTGACCAATGAGATGACAGTCATTGG
>ML809227.1:0-16288 GCA_009831015.1 Picea engelmannii
AGGCTCTTTGGGCTCGGGACTTATGGTAATCGATTTTTCATTTTACTATTAATTTGGCACAAAAACCAATGACATTTTTTTAAGGTAAAGTTTTGAAAGAACATACAATTAAACTTCAAAATTCATAACATTTATCCTAAGTTTTGAATCAAAGGCCAAATATGGCCTCTCTTCCCGAGGTAGAAGCCAAGAATTCCTTAGCTTTAAAGCCCTAGAAAGCACCAAATTTAATGAGTAATTTTTTCAAGTGAAGTAATGCTAGAACTGTGTCTAGCATTACTTTCGTCACATTAAATGCTATGTCATTTTTTTGAAAGTTTAACCAAAGTTTTCATATTCCCTACACATGTTGCTTCATCTATCACACATACTATGCAAGTTGTCAGGGAAACCTTCTTTCTTAAGGATGGGCATGGTTCTACTCGTCCTGGGCATGGTTCTACTCCATCCTATGTGAACTTGTGAACTGGTTCTATATCTTGGTCGCTTCTATATTTTATTTCTTCAGGATCAACATGGTTCTATTTTGTCCATCGTGATCAAATTGAATTCATTGTGGAGAGATGGACCGGCACTCTACTATGGTAAGCCCTAGACCCTGCAATGAACAAAATATATATATGAAGTAACTCTGCAATGAACAATATATATATATGAGTTAAACCTGCAATGAACAATGGATTTCATTCTTTAGAAGGACTTATGAAGTTAAATTTTGTACATGGGAAAAATTACACAAATTACACAATACTTACCTCATTTTCCTTTTTTCATTTCTTCCACACATATCAGATGGGCATGGTTCTATTCACACGTTGCTCTCCATAGGTGGTATGCACATCAAATTGAATTCATTCAGTCCCAAGGAAATGGAGAGATGGATTGGCACTTGACGGTGGTAAGCCCTAGACCCTGCAATGAACAATATATATATATGAATTAACCCTGCAATGAACAAATTTATATTTATTAAACCTGCAATGAACAATGGATTTCATTCTTTACACAACACTTACCTCGTTTTCCTTTTTTCATTTCTTGCAGGCATATTGTAGACAATATGAAATTACCAAATCTAAATTGTTCCAGGGCATGGTTCTATTCGCACGCTGCTCTCCATAGGTGGTATGCACATTTCTTGCCGGCATATCGTAGACAATATGAAATTACCAAATCTAAATTGTTCCAGGGCATGGTTCTATTCACACACTACTCTCCATAGATGGTATGCACATCAAATTGAATTCGTTCAGTCCCAAGGTAGTGGAGAGATGGATCGACACTCGACGGTGGTAAGCCCTAGACCCTGTAATGAACAATATATATATATATATATATATATATATATATGAATTAACCCTGCAATGAACAAAATTTATATTTATTAAACCTGCAATGAACAATGGATTTTGTTCTTTACACAATACTTACCTCGTTTTCCTTTTTTCATTTCTTGCAAGCATATCGTAGAAAATATGAAATTACCAAATCTAAATTGTTCCAAAACACATAATTCCTGTAGTCAATTATTGTAAGCAATTTTCATGTTATGCCCTAGCCTTGTCTCAGTGAAAAGATTTGATCCTACCCTTTAACCCTGTGATATTTCCAATTCAAAATTTGAATTTTTATCTTGTCTCTGTGGATTGATAGTTCGTACTCAGATACCTGCCCGATTGACATCTGAGCGTACCCTTTTTCCAGTCTAATTTCCCCCATCTTTGATACTATAGATCGAATTGAGATAACGTATTGAGCATGGACTCTTCCCGGTGTGAATTAGGTACTGGGTGCTCTCATTTAATTAATTTCACCTGCAGGAGTTGTTCTATATTCTTCTTTCCCAACCCACATATCTCTGATATCTCTTGCATTCCCGGGATGCCATCTTCTTGGCTTGTTCTAAGAGCATTTGTTGTCTAATTTAATTTTTCATGTGTCCATAGCTCAATTCAGTGGAGAGAGCATGCACTGATATGACCAAGGGTTTGACTGAATTAGGACCCTCAAAATCTAGAGTCACATTCTAACCTTCGTTATCTAGCTTAAGATCCTGATGAGCGTGATGCAGTTCCTACAGAAGCATAGCATGCATCGTACCTTCCATTTTTATAGCCAGCATCAGGCTTTGGATCATCAACACCAGGGTTTGGAATTTCCAACCTTTCGTGATGTTGATAGAGAGTCTGATGTTGTTGATCCAGTACCAGTTTCAAAGCCAGTCGATTTTAAGTTGCAGCTAAGGTAGCATAGTGAAAGGCACCCCTTCCCAGGGAGAAGCGAAGCGTGCATGTGAGACAATCGTTATATGAGATATAAGAATAATGGAATGCATGGAAGGTGAGACAATTGTTGTATGAGATATAAGGATAATGGAACACGTAGAAGGTGATTTGGCAAATGTTTAATTTAACACGAAAACCAAGCAAATTTCCTTGTTCAATTATCTTTTTGCGTAATATTAAATATATATTGAATTCAAAGCATAAAGCAACTGTGATTGGGGAAAAAAAGTAAAAAAACTATATTGAAATGGAAGTATAGAATATCTATGGGTAGTATCTGATCTGGTGGTTATGTACTAATGTGCAGGCCACTAAATCTATATAGAGATGGTTAACATATGGTCTACATCTCATGAAAGATAACCGGAGGTAAGTGACAACACATCTCACTGCAAATGTAAACGCGGGTCAGTTTAGTACTCACGAAACAACGTTGGAGTTGTAGTCGTTGTTGCAAATGCTAATTATTTTCTGCGTTATTTTGATAGTAGAAAGCAAACGGAGGTGAGGATGATTTTCCCCAAAATCAAGCTTAAAGGAGAGATATCAAAACTATAGTATTTTTTGGATTTACAGAGTCCTATCTCTTGCATCAATGGAGTTCTATGTTCTTTTTCCAGAGCCATATATTTTAGCAGATGACCATGTTACTGATAAAATATTCCATTAATTAAAAACAAAGTCGTCCACCCAATATGCGTGTTCAGCTAGGTGCACTGTCATTTGAACTTAAAATTTTTAAATCGGTAAAACCAAGCGTTTGCAAACTTCGCTTTCTACAAATTGAATTTAAGAGCTTTTGACAATGAGCGCAACAATTTATTTTGTTATTACCAAGTGTTTGTTTGTATATTGTATGGTTGTGTGTATTAGTTCTCAAACACAAAGATGTATCTTCCTCCCTACGTAGCGCCACTAAATTTTGATTTTGAAATATGTAAGAATATCTTTGGTGTAAGAAGCATTTGCAAAATGTCACCTTTACCAGTCTTTCACCGATTGCAATTTGAATTTCAATGTTTTTAATTATTATATTTTGGTTTTTAGTGCAATATTTGGCACTGCACTTTTTAACTCAGTTTGTAACATTCATAATACTTACCAGTGTTTCATTTTCCAACATTGACTTAATTGGCTAAATCTCTGGAATAAATCAATTGGGTGATTGTATTTCTACTTCAAGTTGTACTATTACAATTTGAACACTTTGGACTAGCGATAATAAGCATTTTCTGAATTTTGTCTTGAAAGGAAAATTTAGTATCATGATTTAATCCGTTCAACAAACATTACATCATTTGGGAACTTAATTCACTACAAGCTTGTGTTGTATTCAGACTTTCTTTGGAACTTCATTTGAGTGACGTTCTCTCTCAATAATTTTGTCAAGTTCAAACAAAGTCATTCACACTTCCAACAATGGCACCCTGCCTTTTGTGAACCTAATTCACTACAAGCTTGTGTTGTATTCAAACTTTCTTTGCAACTTCATTTGAGCGACGTTCTCTCTCAATAATTCTGGCAACAGGTTCAAACAAAGTTATTCATGCTTCCAACAATGGCACCCTTTCCCTAAAGGCAGGGACTTGTTTCTCTGCAACTCCCCTTGTTCTATCTTAATTTCATTATCCTTCAATTTGTCACAAATGAGATGGTGGTGAGTAGCAATGAATAACATATGCTTTTTATCCTAGGGGCTTTGGATATTTAATTATTGTGAGGTAACTTTGATTATCAAAAATAGATTTATGGGTAAACTTTGTTTGAAACTCAAATCTTTCATCAATGTTTTTAGCCAAATTTCTATTTGGTGACATGTGATGTTGTTATATAATCTTCTTTACTACTCTTTATTGCTTGAGAGTGTTGTATCCATTTATTTCTTTCAATATCTATCACAAACAATAGTGATGCCAAGATAATAATGTATGTCTTGATAATATCTCTTTTCAAATTAGTAATAAAATAAATTTAATTTGTTTTAAGAATCACAAATGATCACTTATCAAAATAGCATCATCTACCCATAAAGTTAAAATGAAAAAACATCCATAGGCTTCCTTTTTATGTAGATATTAGTGTTAACATAATTTGTCCTTTGAAACCATTCACCAAAAGATAGTGATCCCTCTTCTTATACCAAGCATGTGGTGATTGCATATAATGGTATTGATAAGGGGACAAATCTTATCCTCATTCCCAACTATGATGCATCTTGCAATTGCTTCACATCTACTCATTTGTTGTATGCTTTGGAATTCATAAGTTGATGTGTTCTAGTCTTTTATGCCACAAGTCAGTATCAATCATGTTATTAGCTATCATTAATGCCCATTAGTGCATGTGCATCACATATTTCATTTTCAAGCCTATACAAATTTCTCACCTTGATGCCTTGAGTAACAATGTGTCACTGATCATCATAGAACAAACTTCCTTTAGAGTTTAAAAAGAATTTGTGTAACTGAATCTCTAATCTTGTTTACAGGAATCAACACCATGGACAAGCTTTGGGATGAGAAACAAATTTACTTTTTTTATTTATCCCGTTTGAAAATGCAATTTCAATAGTTCCTATGTCAATAACAATGTTAAAACAATGATCGACAAGCTTGATCTACCTATTGATTAATTGGGTTGGTTGACAGTCATTGATGTCAACCCTTGAAGCAAGTCCGGTAACAAATTTTGGTAGCCCCAATAGTATGGTTAAGGGACTTCAGTTTGATTGATGTATAATGGTATGAAGTTTAATATATTTGTAGGTAAGACTATTCTAGATGGATAGTACATGTCATGCCATTTTCGGTGATATGTGGAATGCCACATAACTAGGAGTTAATCATGGGTTAAGTTGTTGCAATAAGAAAATAATTAAAAATAATTTAGTTGCAACCAGAAGTGGGGAACTTACTATTTGTAGCAAAGTGGGTTAGAAGTAGACAAGTGGTTAGAAGTGGGATGGCCCTAAAAGAAGGAAATTGGGTTAATTTGTCACCCCTTGAGGAAGCTACATGGAAGTATAAATAAGAGAGCAAGGATCTCATATTAGCACCTTGTTAGAACAAATGTTGAAATATCCAAAATTTGTGTCCCTCGCCAAAAACATTTGTCAGTTGCGCTAGCTTTTAATCCTTATCTCGTCTGGCGTAAGATTTTCCACTGCAGTAAACCTCTAAACCTTTCACCATTTTCATCAAGCTTCTATACCGTCAAAATCTCAAATCCTTGTGTCGCAATTTGTCAAAATCCCAAAGCTTTAAACTCAAAATATTTTCAAGATCTCCTATTTGTCTTAGTTCACAATTCCTTGATCTTCGAAATGGGTCTAAAAGTGCCAAGTTGTAAAACCAAACTACAATTCTTTATATGTAAATTATTTTATTTTAAAATTATTTTATATAATTTTAAATTAATATTTTATTATTGTTTAAATTTTGGTAAAAAGATAAAAAAGGTTTATTTAGCCAAACATATACACCAAGTCTTTTTTACACTAAAATTATTCGGCCAATTACCCCACGGGCTCAATCTCGAATCAAAGCACCGAGCCAAGCACCTGTAATACAACACAAGTCAGTCGAGACCGAGTGCCTAAGCGCCACGCATCAAGTCACTTGGAGGAGGATCTCACAAAGGGGCCCAAAAGGGGTGCTCTACGCATCGAAAAAATATGTAGATGTTGAACTATACAAAATCTTGTCAAGTTTATTTCTTGCGCATATGGGATATATCATATGAGTAAAAATATCAAATACCAGAGATCTCTGCAAACACCTATGGTTAAGTGTCAACTGCAAGTGATGCAAGACATATAAGTTAATATAGATGCGCCCAGTGGAAGCCACGTTTGAAGCCAAGATATCAACAGTTTTCGTGCTACACCACACTAAAAATGGCATTGGTTGTAAATGGGTGATTCATGGGCATTCTGAGTGTAGATATGTCATTGGAGAGGATTGATTCATGTGAGCTCCATGCACCCAGATACACAGGTCAATGCCAGTTCACAGGCAAACAAGGAAAAATTGAAAATCTGTGACAGAGATATCCGCCCAGGTTCTGCCAACTTATGTGCTGCTACCTTTACTTCTGGAAAGGTGTCCTCGCCAGCAAAGGAATTTTTACAATTTAATTGTTTCCTTTCAGTTTCCAATGGTCCAAGTGTCCAAGTGGGCATTCGCCATGAAGTCTACAGGTGTAAGGAGATGGATCGTAAGCAGCTAAAAGCCACATCAAATGCCAAGTATATCGACCGCCACGTAAATTTCCAAGCACTCGACAGTGCCATTCAAGGAGATAGTGCACACATGGAGATAATTGCCAAATTCGAAAATGCTCAGCGATGACAGCATTTTATTTTTCTTGTTATTTGTAAAGGGGAGATTGCATGCCTTCCCTGTCAGAAAGATTTTGCGTGGCATTGCCTATTGTCATTCTCATCGAATTCTTCATCGTTTTTTAAAAACCACAGAATTTGCTTATGGACCGCAAAACCAATGCTCTGAAATTTGCTGAATTTGGACTTGCAAAGGAATTTGGAATTCCAGTGAGGACCTTTGCTCATGAGGTGGTTACATTGTGATATCGTGCACCAGAGATATTGCTTGGGTCTCAACATTATTCAACTCATCTTGATTTTTGGTCTGTAGGGTGTATCTTTGTAGAAATGGTGAAGTTGGCTTGTAGAAGGTCCACTCATGTGTAGAGAACTCAATGCGCCACGATTGTCCAGTTTGTTTTGAGTATATTTTTTATTCTCTAAAGCCAATAGTTGTTTTGCGTTGTGGTCATACAATGCATGGGGACTGTTTATCAAGAAATGCAAATGCACTCTCAGTGTTCATGTCCAATGTGCTCCAAGTCATTCTGTGATATGTCCCTAATCTAGGAACAACTAGATCAAGAGATTGCAGCAACACCTATGCCTAATGAATATCAAGATGAGATGGTTTGGATCCTATGCAATGATTGTGACACCTTCTATCAGGTCCAGTTTCATATTATTGCACAGAAGTGTTTAAACTGCAAATCCTGCAATACTCGCCAAACAAGGGGACTTGGACAATAGTGGTACAGTCCTAAGAACTATGGAGTATTTGTATTTATGATGTGGAGTTCCAATCCTTAGTTATGGTTGTCATATGCCCATTATTCTAGTAGTGATTAGAACATGATTTGGTTGTAGATTCCCTCCATTGATGGCTTATTAATTCGTTAGTGTATTGCTAGGTCTTGGTTCTGTGTTGCAATATATGTACATTGCACATTAGAGCCCATGGTTCTTTTTCTACAGCCCTGTAAGGTGTAATTTACCTTAAGATGGGGTCAATTCTTAATAGTCTTTTTGAGCTGCAAAACAATCCATTTATGTGATTTTACTTTCAATACCAAATTATGATGAACTCTTTAAGATATTTAGAGTGTCAGGGAAACCAAATAAAGAAACATGGCCAGGAGTCACTTCTCTGCCAGACTTCAAGTCACCTTTCCAAAGTGGTCGACCGAGGATTTGGAAACTGTGGTTCCAAGTCTTGAGCCAACATGAATTGATCTTCTCTCTAAAATGTTGTTCTTGAAGCCCAGTAGACGCATCATTGCTTGTAGTACTCTGGAGCATGAGTATTTCAAAGATCTAGGTTTTGTACACTGACATGTATATTAGATGCAGGGATAAGAAGATTATTGGATTGTATCTTACATCTTCTCACCAGTGAATCCGCAATGATGAGTACAGATGGAAAAAGATTAGTCAAGAGGATCAAATCCAATATATTCAGGAAGTTCTACAACAGTCAAAAGATATCGTGGCAACCAGAAGGAAAAATATCTCAGATTTCAAGCATCTCCAACTTAACAAGTTGCAAATCTTCGAGCATTTGAAGATACAGGTGGCAGCTTGAATCCATATCCAATTTTTTCAGAGATTCAATCAGTGATTGTAGATAACTCCAAATTCAAGTGGAAAACACCTGGAAGCAGAGGATCGATGGAAGATTATGGTATCCTTTGCCAAGCAATTTTCAATCATGCGAGTTATTTCTTGTAGTAGCTATATTTAGTTTTTAATTCATGGTAAGTTTAATTCCTAAAAGCTAGGACAGTTAGGGAAATTTATTTGTTATTTAAGCAAATCTTTGTAATAGTTAAAGAGGAAGGGGCGGGGGGGAATAGCCCAAGATCCTTTTGGCCTAGGATTGTAATGAAGTGTTTTCAATAATATTTACTAGAACCAAAGAGATTATGAGACCTTGTTGAGTTAAACCATGTATTTTTCCTGTGTTCTGTTTCTCGAGTTTTAATTAATCTTCTTTCTTCTGCTCATTCTTTTATTCAGCTTGTAATAACCACAATTCGGTGATACCTCTATCGTGGAGAACTTAATAGCATCCCCTTAAGTGTAGTTTTTCCTTTGCTTTGTTGTGAGCAAAACAAGACCTGCATCTTAATTGTTTTTCCTAATTTACAAGTTTTATTTGTTCATAGTTTTTCCTTTGTCTTGCTATGAGTGAGACACGACCTATGTCCAGATATTTTAAATCATTGTCATTCTTCTACTAAAAGGAAGATCGGATTTATCAGAATTGGATACTTGGTTCTTCATTTTTAGTTTTGTTTTTCCACATCTTTTATCCACGCTTATGATATAAAGGATTTAGCAGATGATGTCATGCATTTTTTCTTTTGATTTGTAATGGTTGAAAGGATCGTTCAGACCTAGATCCAGAATCCCCCAATAACTGATCAATCAACCCATTATTATTTTCTTCAAAATGTGTTAAGGCTTGGCTCTATTACAGCCTAGAGTCAACTCTTGTGACAACACACCTATTGAGCACATTGAATATCTATTATTATGTAAGGTTTATTGCAGGTACTCGTTGATACATCTGAAGTTGTGCAATTCTAAGGTAGCACGAAGGGTTGGCGACGAAAGTTTTGGAATTATAGAAAATACTAAAAAAACCCTAGGTTTTGAGGTGTACGCAGGTTGTAGTGGAGCAGATCGCGTATGTACGTGAGCTAGTAGTATAATAGGGCGTGTACATGTGGGAACATCCATATAAACTTGAGAAGATGAAGATGCCAGGTCTCTAGAGTCTGAAAGCAAGCTCCCAAGAAGGTTTATAGTGACAGGGTACATCAAATCTATTTGCAGGTTCAAAAGGTATGTCTTATTTCTATGAGTAGTTGGATTTTGTTGTCTACATGAGAAATGTTTATGGGAGTTTGAGGATTTTCCCTATAGATATGTTGATGCTTGAATTCGTTAGGACTGAAACAGCAACCTCATGAGGACATTAGTCCCCCTGCATTTTTAGAGAGGTGGTTCTTCTCTTTGGCTAAAATATATATCTTTGAATATCTTAGATTAGGAAGAGTGCTAGGAAGCAAACCTAAAATATTTATTGCTTGGATTTATATAAAAATGGTTTTTCAATAACCCAATATGATATTTATGTGCAACAAAAGTCTTTTTACAATAAGAAACGATTGAAGGAGGGATTCAAGATCATAATTAAATTGTGATCAACATCACACACAATCTTTTTAACAGTTATAAATGCATCCATATCTTCTTCATGAGAGATAGGAGAGAATGATTTGATCATCTCAAAGAATTTTAATAGAGTACGTTAATTAGTAATAAAAGAGAAATTGATAGGTCAACCTCAAATATCTCATACTTAAAACTTAAAGTTACAAGATACAGTCTAGATCAACCCCGAAGCAATTATTTGTAGAGTTTATTCATGAGAAATGTTCTTGATTACCAAATGTTTGACAGCTATGTATGTGGCTGCAAATAATCCATGATCATACAAGAAAATTTTGTAGAAGAATACAAGAAAAACACTTAACAACTCAGCCTTGTGCCCAACTCTGAGATTCAAGCATAAAGCTATGAGAAGTGGCGTAGAACACCCTGATATTGTAATATTGTAATATTTTGACACCAAGGGGTCGAAAAAACACCCTTCGACTGGATTTTTAGGGTGTTTGAGTTGTTCAAACCTCAAACATTTTCATTCTTCCTGTGGAAATCATGGGCAAAATGCCACATGATTTACACCACAATGCTCCTGAGGGTAAACCTTAATTAATGCTTGATTCCTATGAAGTAAGATGAAAATTCATGTGTTAACACTCACAACACTGATTATTGGACCTTTTGATGAAGCCTCTCTTCTCTTTTTAAGAAGAGATTTTCTAACTACTTGAGTAGTTGGGGTTTTCTTCCTCTCTTGAAATTCTCGTACAATTTTATTCTTTAAACATTCCTTTTAATTAATGCCTCATTAATTCCTCATTAATGAAATTATATCATCAATATATACATATCTAAAATGGGTCCCTTTCCCATTTTAATAAAAGTTTTTAAATAAATGTTTATTTTCACAATTTAATTAATTTCCCATTTAAAATAAGAGGATTGTGTTTTAATTTGATGGGAATGATAATAAAAATTGTATCCATGTAAATCACTTCTGATGTGATCTTCATTATATTATATTTCCAAAGATATAAAGCTTACGCAAATTCGTCCCCCGGATCTCAAGATATGAGCTTGTGAAGTTGAGTTGTCACGCAGGCTCATTAAAAAATGCAGTAGACTGATATTTTAATTTCTGAGACAAATGTATCAACTTTCAGCACTTGAAACCTATACCAACATATTCTACATCGAAATACCTTTCCAATGCTATAAATTTTGTGTGATTCCGACATCCGGAGCTTAAGTTATGGCCTCCAAAAGATTAACACTCACCCACCATTGATCAAAATTGATGGGCAAATGTGGGCCCTTGGATGAATTTTGTGCTTCCCTTCATAAAATTTGACTTTTTGGTTTAAAAGTCTATTCTACATGCATTGGGATATTAGATTCTTCATGATATATAATACTAAGTGTTTGATACACTTAGCAAGAAACGTGAGAAGAGAAGAAATTGTGGAGCTTGGAGGATTCAGCCCTTGGAAAATTGTCGAATAAGATAATAGTTTTTTGGAATCTCATCGTCATCCACCTTACACCCAGTCACCATGATGAGTCATCCAATAATATCACTCCACATTTCTCTCTTTTTATGCTTCCATGTCTCCATTTATTAGTTGCCATTTGTCTTAATTTCACGTTGCCATGTGTAATGCTCTTATTGGTTCAAGGTAAATGTATGGAAATTAGGATAAATGGCTAAGTAAAGAAGGAGGTGAACGAGAAAAGATGATTAAAAAGAAAAGCATGGCGGGTTTGTGGAGGTGAGAGGGTGAGGTGAATGAGTCTGTGATTCCGCCAACCCACAAACCCGACAAACTCATAAATATTTTAAGTGTTAAATTTGAATGAGAAGGGGGAGTAAGGGGAGGAATGTAGGTGTCGGAGGTAGAGAGTGTAATATGTAGACAACGGGTTGGAAAGTGAGGCAGTATGAGAAGGTGAGGGAATGTATGAGTCCGCTAACCCATGAATCCGCCATGGATGAAAAAAATGCTAAGTAATGATACTTCTCAGATGGGCTCGTGAAAATAAAAAAACACAACAGTACGAGTCTGGGAGCCCATGACACAAACGTAGACTAAGTGTTGAGGAACGGTCGGTCGAACTCGCATGTAAGAGGAATGAAATACTTTGGAGCTCGGTACCTACGACAAGGCTGATGGTCAAAAAGTAGATCACGGAACTTGGGGTGCAAAGTGAAGGTCACATAAAATGGAGGATGTGAGCTCGAACTTGCGAACTAAAAGAAATGGCTAAGTGTTAAAATAGACTTATGAGATAATCAAGTGGGTGGAAATGAAGGCCCGCCAACTCGTGAATCCATGAATCCGCGAACACTGAAATATGACTAATTATGGAAAGATAGATGTTGAGTGAAAATTCTAAGTATGGAAGCATTGTAATATAGGAGAGGAGAGGAGAACATGATACTTAGAAAGATTCTTCAAAATCGTACCTCTAGACAAGATCTTGAGTAACTTAGGCATACATAAACAAATTTCTGATCTGAAAAAATGTGTGGCGAAGCTGAGACTGAGGGCTACAGAGTGAACTTATAAAAGTTTAACATGTCTTCTTTTTATATCAAGGCTTTTATGAATCCAAGAGCGGGAAAATATAGATGACCAAATTTTGGTCAACAACTGGCTCCAACTGCGGGACAATGACCCCTTGTGGGTTGTTGAGAATCTAGAATCTCAGTTGCTTCCTTCTCCATTGGGCCATAAAGTCATCTTCAATAAATTCTTGTAATTCTTCTTCTTTCATAGAGTTATCTTCAAACTTCAATAAAAATACTACCTTATTATGCAAAACTGAACTGAAGAAACAAAATATGTACATACATGATCTACCTACCCTAACTTACTTGAAAGAAAGGGGCACCTTAGGTGTAGGAATATTTCCAATGGATCCATTCAAGCATTGATCTTATTTGTTGAATGAATTCCAAAATTCTGAGATATGTTGGGACTTGTACCAATGAGTCAGGGGCACTCTCAATATGTACTAGAGAAACATTATACAGTGAAGATTTAATTGCGTTATTTGACCAACAATACTCTGGAACCATAATTCAATAAAATCAATTATTGGTTGCTCAATAATACTATTTCTTTGATTGGCTGAGGAGTTTTCAACATAAGAATACATTCATCATTTTCCTTATTTCCAACCACTTTCAAGGTTCTTGATTCATCAAAAATCTCTTGAAAAGATTCTTCTTTCTTGTAAAGGTGATCTTGTTCATCATTCTTCTCAAGATTCATTTCTTCCATCAATTCTTCTTGCTGCAAGTTCTCTTGTGATGTTTCATCATCTATTACAAGGCTGAAATCTTCTTGTGTAGTTGGTGGAGGCTCTTCAATTTCATTTTCAAATTTGCTGCTCGAAATGTCTTCATATGGAGTATATAGGAGACTAAAATTTTCTTCTTGTAATTTGGAATTTTCATCTTCCTTTCTAGCAACATGACTTGACTTACAAATTTCATCCACTCTTTGATTAGATTCTTCTTTAAAATTGGTGACTTCGTTATCTTGCTTCCACATGGGAGAGGATGGGTGGGCAACAACATTTAAAACATCAACAAAAACATATGAATGCACTTTTGGGATGAACTTTTATGCAAATGAATCATCAAACACATCCCACCTAGTAATGGAGTTAGGCATTAATGAACTATACCATTCAAGAGCATCCTCTCGTAGAGTTTGTAGGAATAATCTACATGTAACATTGTCTTCAGTGAGGTTGAAATCATAACATGTACTTTTAAAATTAGTCAAGTGTTTCTCTGCATCTTCTGAAGTATCCCCAAAGAATGTAGAAAACACTTCCATAGGAATATCAGGTATTTGAAAGTCTATTTCTGGTAGATTTAAAGGGGTATTATGAAATCGCCTCCTTCTTTGAGTATTTCTCCCTTTTGTTGAGTCTTGCGAACCCATTGATGGGCTTGATGAAGAATATAAATAAGCATTATGACATGAGTGAAACTCGTCATTTTGAATTTTTTCAATGGAGTTTACAGGGATTTCATTCTCTCGAGTCTTTGGTGTTTCTCGTTTCTTTTTGAAATTACAAAAAATGTGAGCCATGCTTAAAATAAACAACAATTTTCTTGAATCTTCTTCTCCAAACTTTGAGCCATGGAGATTTTTGGTTCCTCAAATATCTTGAAAATAAATCAGTCCCTAGTATGGTCGCCAAAAATGTTGACGCTTGAATGCGTTAGGACCAAAACGACAACCTCATGAGGACATTAGTCCCCCTGCATTTTTAGAGAGGTGGTTCTCCTCTTTGGCTAAAAGATATATCTTTGAATATCTTAGATTAGGAAGAGTGCTAGGAAGCAAACCCCAAATCTTTATTACTTGGATTTATATAAAATTGGTTCTTCAATAACCCAATATGATATTTTTGTGCAACAAAAGTCTTTTTACAATAAGAAAATATTGAAGGAGGGCTTCAACATCACAATTAAATTGTGATCAACATCACACACAATCTTCTTAATAATATATAAACACATCCATATCTTTTTAATGAGAAATAGGAGAGAATGATTGGATCGTATAAAAGAATTTTAATAGAGTGTTGCAATTAGTAATAAAAGAGAAATTGATAGGTCAACTTCAAGTATCTCATACTTAAAACTCAAAGTTACAAGATACAATCAAGATCAACCCCGAAGCAATTCTTTGTGGAGTTTATTCATGAGAAATGTTCTTCATTACCAAATATTGGACAACCATGTATGTGGCTACAAATACTCCATGATCATACAAGAAAAGTCTGTAGAAGAATACAAGAAAAACACTTAACAACTCAACATTGTTCCCAACTATGAGATTCAAGCACAAAGCTATGAGAAGTGGTGTAGAAAAATAGAAAGAATGGAGAAGATGGAGATTTATTTATTTTGATCAAAAGCTTGATTGTGTATCCATGGTTGTACCTTCTTCTTACTCTGATCTCCTGCCCTGTCCCTCTCACAATACTGATTATTAGACCTTTTGATGAAACCTCTCTTCTCTTTTTAAGAAGAGATTTTCTAACTACTTGAGTGGTTGGGGTTTTCTTCCTCTCTTGAAATTCCCATAAAAGTTTATTCTTGAAAAAATCCATTTAATTAGTGCCTCATTAATTAAATTATATTATCAATATATACATATCTAAAATGGGTCCCTTTCCCTTTTTAATATAAGTTTTTAAATAAACTTTTATTTTCACAATTTAATTAATTTCCCATTTAAAATGGGAGGATTGTGTTCTAATTTTCTGGGAATGATAATCAAGTTTTTAGCCATCGAAATCACTTCTTATGTGATCATTATCGTCTTATATTTCCAACGATATAAAGTTTATGCAAATCTGTCGCCTGGATCTCAAGATATGATCTCGTGAAGTTGAGTTGTCACGTAGGTTCATTAAAAAATGCAACACACTAATATTTTAATTTATGAGAAAAATGTATCAATTTTCAACACTTTAAACCTATACCACTATCTTCTACGTGGAAATAAATTTCCAACGATATAAAGTTTACGTGATTTCGACATCAGGAGCTCAAGTTACAGCCTTTGCAAGATCAACGCTCAACCACCGTCGATAAAAATTGATGGACAAATGTAGGTCCTTAGATGAATTTCTTGCTTCCCTTCATAAAATTCAACTTTTTTGTTTAAAAGTCTATCCCACATGCATTGGGATATTAGATTCTTCATGATATATAATATTAAGTGTTTGATACACTTATCAAGAAACATGAGAATAGAAGAAACTATGGAGCTTGGAGGATTCGACCCTTGGAAAATTGTCGAATAAAATAATAGTTTTTTGGAATCCCATCGTTGTCCACCTTACGCCCATTCACCATGACAAGTCATCCAATAAGATCACTCCATGTGTCTCTCTTTGTATGTTGCCATGTCTCCATTTATTAGTTTCCATTTGTCTTAATTTCACGTTGCCATGTGTAATGCTCTTATTGGTTCAAGGTAAATATATGGAAATTAGGATAAATGTAATTATCCCAAGCCATTATGCAAGGATCATCACTATTTTGGTGTCTTTTTAAAACTTTTTTTGAGTGAGGTATTTCGTCAAACACTTTGCTGATCTACCTTTTAGATATGTTTATATGTGTGTATGCAGCAAATAACAGAAAGAGATAACCATGGAACATACCTCAACCATATGCAATAAGATAGACAAGCCAAAACATCTCAATTCTTCTTTATTCATAAAATAGAGAAACCTACTACAATGAAGATGTCGATCTAGAATTCTCAACAGATGGCCAAGATGATAGACAATAGATAAGAGCTGCTACAAAATGCTCCTGCTAATACAAAAGGTGCCTCCAAAGGCTGAATGAGAAATGAAGATCAATACAAGCAGATCTGAATGCCAAACTCTCCAGCTGAAGAATGCCACGCTCCAATAGAAGGCTGAAACCCTCAATAACTCGACCCTGCTGCCAAAAGTGTCCAATCACCCT
>ML809227.1:22271-45474 GCA_009831015.1 Picea engelmannii
AATTAACTTATAGCTCAAAATAGTCAAAATCATGGAAATCGTCGGAATGCAACGAAACCAAAGCCAACCTGTGCGGAATGGCTCATAATGATGGAATATGACGATCAATGCAAGCTGGACCCCACAATGCCTCTCAAATACTCTTGTACTCGCTATAACATCCATCTGGCTACTCTGGTCAACATAAATCTCTGCACTGTGACGATGTCCCAAAGTGGGGACATTACAATAAATGACTAGGTGAAGAAGGAGGTGAACAAGAAAGGAGGAATAACAAGCAAAGCATGGCGGGTTCGTGGAGGTGAGCAGGTGAGGTGAATGAGTCTGCGAGTCCGCCAACCCGCGAACCCAACAAACTCATAAATATTCTAAGTGTTAAATTTGAATGAGAAGGGAGTAAGGGGAGAAATGTAGGCATCGGAGGTAGAGAGTGTAATATGTAGATAACGGGTTGGCAAGTGATGCACTATGAGAAGGTGAGGGAATGTATGAGTCTGCCAACCCGCGAATCCGCCATGGATGAAAAAATGCTAAGTAATGATACTTCTCAGATGGGTTTGTGAAAATAAGAAAACACAACAGTATGAGTCCGCGAGTCCATAATACAAAAGTAGACTAAGTGTTGAGGAACGGTTGGTCGGACTCGCATGCAAGAGGAATGAAACACTTTGGAGCTCGACACCCGTGAAAAGGCTAATGGTTGAAATGTAGATCACAAAACTTGGGGTGCAAAGTGAAGGTCACGGAAAATGGAAGATGAGAGCTCGAACTCGCGAACTAAAAGAAATGGCTAAGTGTTAAAACAAACTTATGAGATAAGCAAGTTGGTGGAAATGAATTCATGTCAACCCGTGAACCCGCAAGCACTGAAATATGACTAAGTATGGAAAGAGATATGTTGAGTGAAAATTCTAAGTATGTTAGCATTGTAATATAGGAGAGGAGAGGAGAACATGATACTTAGAAAGATCCTTCAAAATCGAACCTCTGGATAAGATCTTGAGTAACTTAGGCATATAGAAACAAACTTTTGATCTGAAAAATACGTGGCGAAGCTGAGATTGAGGGCTGGAAAGTGAACTTATAAAAGTTCAAAAAATGTCTTATTTTGGTATCAAGGCTTTTATGAATTCAAGAGCGGGAAAATATAGATGACCAAATTTTGGTCAACAAGAGATTAGTGGTTGCATGGGACTTTCTATATAAGTCAGATCTACAGAAATACAATATTGGTATAATCAATATTTATCATTGATACATCTTGTTAGTGTTGAGGCACATCTTGTATTTCTTGGCATATGGTTAAGGGTTTTGTGATACATGGTTGAGAGCTTGTATTTGTGAAGTGGTTGATGTATTGAGAGGTTGTATATCAGGAAGGGTTTGATGTCTAGTTCATGTGAGGGTTATTATACTTGCTCATGATTATACACACTTGTATGACACATGAATAGAGAGATATAGATGCATTTGGTTAAAGGATACATATGAGGATGTATGCATAGGGCACAATTACACTTTGAACACAGTGACATGTTGCAGGTTGATGTGACAGAGGCTGCAGAGGGTCAGAGTTTTCAGGAGAGAGAAAACCCTAGTCTTTAGAAGGCATACACAGGTTGTAGTACAGATAGGCCGTGTACACACACGAGATGTTGTATAGATAGGGAACGTACATATGCACGATGCAGAACAGATATGTCATGTATCTGTGGGTTTTGGTTGGTACAGGCTCAGTTTAGGTACATGTTGATTATAGGGTAGTGGTACAGGTTGGTATAAGTTTACAGTGGTATATCTCACAGTGATAGTGTGGCAGTGGTTTCTTCATTTGACACTTATAATTCAGGGCGACAGGACGGGGCAAGGATAGGTGGTTGTAGCCACCTTTCGTTTGTAGACAGAGAACATAAGGGGGTTGTAGTCTCCTTCTGGTTGTAGCCAAAAAATTGGGGAGTTGTAGCTTCCCTCAAGTTGTAGCCTAGAAAATATAGGGGGTCGGAGCCTCCTTCCCGTTGTAGCTGGAGAACAAAGGAAGTTGGTGCTTCCAATTAATGTAATTCTTAAAGACATATAAGAAAAAACATTACGTGGTTTTCTTCCGCATTGGGTTTCCACGCAAAAATACTGGTGTACTGTGTATGTGTATGATTGCTCATTGTTCATAGTTTATTTACTCTGCACTTATTGAATGATAATGCTATATTGATCATAAAGATAAATAACACTTGCATACTGTGGTTAAAAATGATTAAATTGCTCTATAACTGATTCACCCCCCCTCTCAGTAATCCAACACTACCGACATATATGGTTAAATTATTAAACAAATTTATTCTTAGGCATATGTTCAATTACTCCTTAATCCAAAAGTCGAATGTAACACTATACTTTTAATAAGCTCTAATACAACGATTAAAAAGATGTTCTATGTTTTCAGCAAAAAAATGTGTGTGTGTGTTTTGGATTTTCCTTATTCAACAATCTTCGATATTCTTATGACAATGATGGCATTTTACCCTTTTGTTGGATTTGTTGGTGCTTAGATTTAGAAAATTCTTAACTCCTTGTTTTAGACTTAGTTTTCATTCCTTTTTATGAAAAAAACATCTCTTGCATTTGAGTTAATAACCATTGGTCCCTCTATATTTGAGTGAGATTGCTTTTATATGGTTTTTTCTTACAACAATATATGGAAAACATCACTTTATTTTAATGAATTTTGTTTTTGAGTTAATAACCATTGGTCCCTCTATATTTGAGGGAGATTGCCTTTATATGGTTTTTTCTTACAACAATATATGGAAAACATCACTTTATTTTAATGAATTTTGTTTGTGATGTAAATGACAACATTTTAACAACCATTAATCACTCTATATATGGACTGAGATTTCTTTTAATGTATTTCATTTATGATATAAATGACAACATTTTAACAACCATTAGTCCTTGTATATTTGATTGAGATTTATTTTAATGTATTTTGTTTGTGATGTAAATGAAAACATTTTAACAACCATCGCTCTTTCTATATTTGAGTGAGATTGCTATTATATAATTTTTTTTTATAATAATATATTTACATCACTTTATTTTAATGTAATTATTTTGTTTGTGATGTAAATGACAACATTTTAACAACTATTGATTTTTTGAGTGAGATTATTATTATATATATTTTTTCTTATAACAATATATTATTCACAACATCATCTTATTTTAATGTAATTTATTTGTAATGTAAATGACAGCATTAAAAAACACTTGAAAAACTATATAAACAAATTACAAAATTATAACTTCCTTTTTTCTCACACATACTAGTTCATGTTCTCTTTCTCTTTCATGGTGAAGAAACTTCGATGAAGGTCCAACTTTGTTGCCCCTTTTTAAAAGTTTGACCTCCCTTTGAGTCACTATTGTACTTCTTCATCCTCAACAATACAGTTTGACCTCCCTTTCCCTAAGTCACTATTGTACTTCTTCATCCTCAACAAACTATTCATTGACAGCATTTTGTAGTTGTATAGGGTTGGGCTTAATACTACTTATAACTTTCTATAACTTATTAAATCGAGTTTTAGGTTTAGCTATATGTTTTAGTTAGTTAAGGTCTAAGTAATAGAACAGTTGGTCAATATGGAGTTTAGTCATCTGATCACTGACTTAAATTCTGTAGGTACCTTCGTGACACCTCAACCCTTTTTAGAATTGTCAATTCAAAAACATAAAAAACATTTTTAATTGAATATATTTCCAATAAAATAAAATACAAAAGAAAAACTGCTCCTGATCTTGCTACAAAACCGTGTGATGGAAGTATGCTCAACCTATGAGCACCAATACCATGTGTAAAATACAAGCAGAAAACATCAAGTTGCCAATACCATCTGAAAAATACAAGAAGAAAACATCAAGTTAACTTTGCGTTTACACTCAAAGTGCACTGATGCAAATGCAATGAAACTTAGTGATTAAGTTACCTAAACCCACTAAAAGAGGTTTGCCTTGGTAACCACGGGTGTGATAAGTGCAGCCTGGGGAGATAAGTAATAAAGTATGATGTTAGTTGGGTAGGCTGTGCTTTTGACAGCCGATGATCATGTGAATACTCTGTGAGACGATTTGTTGACAGCTAGAAGACAATTGTGAGCCATACTTTTATTGTGTAGCTGAAGCTTACTGATACAGCTGTTGGCTTGTGCTATCATGCATTCACTTTTTTGCATGTAGGGGATCAGATTACAGCAAGTGAATGAATGCGTGTGGGTCAGAACTCCACATAAACAAATGATTTTCTGTTTCTTATTGTGTCAGTTTTCTGTCGTACTTACAATGATTCAGGCGAGAATTGCGCTGTAGCCAGCTATTCAATTCACCTTCTTTTATCCTATATCAATGGGAGGGATGCGTACTTCATAAATGCCTTGTACCCCATGCATACAGTTGCAATCCGTTCCGTTCACAGAACTGCAGAGAGACGGAGAATAGGAGCAGCCATGGGCAATTCTGTTTTGTGCGCTTCGAACTCTGTACCTTCCAGCACTGTGAAAGTAATACATTGGAATGGCAGCGTCCAGGGGTTTCAGAGGATATTAAAGGCAGCAGAGCTAATGCTGGACAATCCTCAGCACTTTGTATGCCACGCCAATGGTCTCCAGATCGGGCGTCGGATTAATCCTCTCTCGGCAGACGAAGACCTGGATTTGGGGCATCTTTATTTCCTTCTGCCCATGACCAAGCTTCATTCTGTGCTCTCTGGAGCAGACATGGCCTCCCTGGCATTCAAGGCCAATTCCGCCATGAAAACGCCAAGCAAATGGAGCTCAGGTGCCCGAATACTCCCCCTCTTTGGAGACTTCCTCATGCGTCCCCTCCTAGAAAGGAAAAATGGTGATTTATTAATGGAGGAGGAGAAACAAATTAGTGAGGCGCAGGAGGAGGAGTTTGCGGTGCCGAAGCTAAATTTGGAGGACGTTCCAGAGCTCTCAATGGCGCTTGCACAGCTGAGATTGAGGACATGCAGATCATGGAAGCCAAAGTTGGAGACCATTACCGAGTTCCGGCCAAAGCTTCGGGATCTGATGCGATCAAATACCGAACAGTTTTGTTAGCATAAGTATTGAAATACAGATCAGAGGAATTACTGATCAGATTGAACGATTACATTATTATATGTTGTGTTGTGTTGTGTATTACTGCTATGTGTACTACACCAAACAACCACAGTCTGTTATCACATCAATGGGTGTAAATGCAAGTATGTTGTTGTGTACAGATGAGAGTGAGGCATTCCTCTATTCAATTCACTCATTATTATATGCTACTCAGTTGTTCCATTCATTGCTTCCTCTGCATTTATTTGCAGTTGTTCAGATTTGAGTTCATGGAATATGTTTGCATACCATTTTGGGTTCATTTTTGAGGGTATACAATTTACATTTTGGGTTCTTTTTTGAGGGTGCACAATTTATAGAGCTGTAGTCTATTATAATCAATAAATCTTCCATGGAAATCTACGTTTTGTGCTCTAATTCATGGACGAAATATGTATTCAACTCCTTTTCTCTCTTATTGTCGTCTTTCTCTTGAATGTGTTTATCATTCCCAAACGCAGGCTAAACGCGGAATTCTGCAACTGTACTTTAAACGCGGAATTGTGCAACTGTACTGAAAAAGGGAAGACTTAAACCATTTTTGTACTGAAAAAAGGAAGACTTAAACCATTTTTTTTTTTAGCTTCAAGGGCTACCATAGTATTCATGCTTTCAGCGAGTATCAATCCCACGAGGAAAGAATTTTTTCTGAGCAATGCATCATTGGGTTGTTGCTTAACTTGGGATTGGACATTTTTCAGAAGGGGATTATCATAACTCTGATCGTATCCTTGGGAACTCGGAGATTGTTTTGATTTGCTTCTGCAACTTTAACCGCCTAGGTGAAGTGTTCCATATGTAAATTGAGACTGACTCCCTCTCATCGATGACAGCTTCTTGGGTGCTCTGATGTCCAAACGCTGGCAGTTGAGCTTCCCTTGAATTCTGGAGCTTTAAAGCAACCAAAACGAAGTAGGCTGAACTGCTAAGGGTGCTCCGATATCTATTTTCTCCTTGCACAAAGCTCCCCTTGAGCTCTGATAACACTATTTTCATAATCATACTTTGGATCTTCTCCTCCCAATAATTTCCATGGGGGGTACTCTTATCTATTAAAATTTACAGAATTTACATTTACATTGGGAGTACTCTATCTATTAGAATTTTGGGCTTTTTTATTTTATTGGGCAATTGAATCCCAATTTTTCATTTCTGGGTAATTATTTTGGAAATGGTGATCCAATTGTTAGGTGAAATTGCAAATTTTCCATTATTTAAATTGCAGTAAATTTTCCATTATTTAAATTGCAGTTTTGAATGTTTTCAAAGGTTTTGAAAACATGGTGAAATTGCAAATTTTCCATTATTTAAATTGCAGTTTTGAATGTTTTCAAAGGTTTTGAATGTTTTCAAAGGGACATTTATGTGGGACATTTATGTTGTACTGCTTAGCAATCAGTTAACAAGGCGCGGAGTCTCACAGTAAAGGAGTTTACTTCCTGAATATAGGATCCAATCCGTAAAGGAGTTTACTTCCTGAATATAGGATCCAATCTAGCAATTGTTGGTAAAATTGCAATTGTCCATTGTTTAAATTGCAATTTTGAATGTTTGAATGTACACATGGATCGATATTGTAAGATTAAACATTTTTAATGCTATACTTTTGGCTCTTTCCTAGGTATATTTTTTGGTAGATTTTGCCCAAAACCTGGTCATAATTTATTAGAATTGTAAATTTAAGTGGTCTCTGCCCTTGCATCTCTTCAAAGTTAATGTCAATTTTTTTTTTGAAATCAAAAGCATGGTGTGAATCTCCAAAGCTTCAAGCTCCTATATGTGAGAATTTTAGAAGTTATAGTTATCTTCTTAACAATTGCATGTAATAGGATCGCTGAAAGATAAATAATCACAGAACACAAGATATATCTTGGGAAACCCTCGTGGGGGAGAAAACCCAACAACCAATTCTTTAGTACAATGTCACGTTATAGCTCTCCACAAATAGACCAAGACCAAGATACCAAAGGCCAAGAAACCAAAACCTAATGTGCTAGACCTCCTTTGCTATGCTCCAAATACACAAGAGAAGGTGAGTTGTGTGTGTGTACAAATGAGAGGAACTCGACCTCTATTTATACGCATAACTTGACTCCCGAAAAGACGCAACCCTAAGAGGGGTTGTTTTGACTTTTACAATAAGGATAACAATAAAATAATAATTTTTTTTGAGCCGATTTATACAATAAGATTACAATAACCTTCTCGAGGTTTGATCAATACAAATACAAAAGAATATCTTCAGTAGTTACATCAAAATATCAACACTCCCTCTTAACTAGGAAGGTATTCTTTGTTGCCACACAAGCTCATGACCATTGACTATTGAACATATAAATCTATACATCATCGGATATCCATAGTACAACATGAGTTCACAACCAATACATCCAAGGCCTGTGGGTAGCTCTCAAAGAGCTTCAACATGTCACCATGATATCCACTACCCCGCAATGCATCTGCACTTCATCATGTGCACCCTTGTGACTTCACAACCAATGCATCCAAGGCATGTGGGTAGCTCTCAAATAGCTACAACATGTCCCTAGGACATCCACTACATTGCAATGCATCTGTATCTCGTCACTCCCTCTGAAGAGAGACCACACCAAGCTTGTTTTTGAAGTGCTCGAACATTGTCCTCGACAGTGGCTTGGTCAGCACGTCCACAACCTGCTTGTTGGTAGTCATGTACTGGAGTCTCACTACTCCCCTCTGCACCATATCCCTGATATAGTGATATTTGATCTCGATATGCTTCGACCTATCATGGAACACCAGATTCTCTGACAACTTCATGCAACTCTGGTTGTCACACCAAATGCAGGTCGCCTCCAGTTTGAGACCAAATAACCCAGACAATAGTTTCTGAAGCTGCACTGCTTCTCTACATGTTGCACATGTTGCCACATATTCATCCTCGGTCGTACTAAGTGCTACACATGACTGCTTCATACTGCTCCATGAAACCATAATGGAGCCTAGACTTAAGTACTATGCCGAAGTACTCTTTCGATCAGGAATACCGTCGGCCCAATCTGAATCCGAATATCCATATAAACCAAACTCATAGTTTGTTACATACCTGAGACCATAATCCAATGTACCCTTAATGTACCTCATCACATGTTTTGCTGCTACCAAATAAACTTGCCTGGGCTGCTCCATATATTGACTCAGGGTGTTTACATCAAAACATATATTTGGTCTCGTGTTCATCAAGTACATCAAAGACCCACCATCTACCTATATAAAGTAACATCCACGGTCTCTGAAGTCATATCCTGCAACAACTTCAGATTTGATACCATAGGTGTATCCATTGTCGTGCAATCCAACATCCCGAACCTCTTCAGGATTTCAATTGCATACTTCCCTTGATTCATAAAGATCTCATTCTATCTCTGCCATACCTCGAGCCCCAAAAAGTAATGCATCATCCTGAGATATTTCATCTCAAACTCAACAACCAGTTTTTTCTTACACTATGAGATGAATTTTTCCACACCTGTTAGAAACAAGTCATCCACATACAACAATAGTATTATTGGACCATCATCCACAACCTTAAAGTAAAGGTTAGGATCTGCATTTCTCTTTGTAAAACCTAAGCTCGTCACAAAAATGTCGATCCTACCATACCATGCTCTGGGTGCTTGCTTTAATCCATATAAAGCCTTCTTCAATCTACACACATGCGTCTCCCTGTCATGTACCTTGAACCCTTGTGGTTGCTCCACATATACTTCATCTTTTATTTCACCATTCAAGAAGGTTGTCTTCACATCCATCTGATGCACCTTCCATTTCATTACTTCGACCAATGAAAGTATAGACCTGATCGAGGTATATCTCGCCAAAGGAGAAAATGTCTCCTCATAGTCAATGCCCTCCTTCTGAGAGAATCTTCGAGCCACAAATCTCGCCTTATACTTTTCAATACTGCCATCTGCTGCATGTTTCGTATTGTAAATCCATTTTGAACTTAGTACTGATTTCTCCTTCAATCTGGGGACCACATCCTAGACATCATTATTTACTATGCACTGATATTCCTCCCCCATGGCATCCTTCCATACCCTCTTTTCTGCTGCCTCTTCATAACTAGATGGTTCTGCATCCATGATATCACACAAACATGTCACATAGCTAGAATACAGTTTTGGCTTCTTACTTTCCCTAATATATTTTTCTGGGGCACCATATATTTTTGCATCTTTGATGAGCTCTCGTGCCCAAGCTGGTCTTCTCTTATGAGAAGGCATCTTTGTTGGCCTCTAAGGTTCTACCATGTCATTATCCTCAAGAATGACTTCCTCTGGTTCAACTGCTTCTGCCTCTAGAACTCTAGTAACTTCATTCTCCTCCTCATGAACCTCTTTTGCACAATCTTGTTTTGATTTGCTGAAAGCTGCACTCTCATCGAAGGTGACATTTCAACTAATCTCAACTTTTTGGTGACCGGGAATATATACCCGGTATGCCTTCAATGTGTCACTATAACCAACAAATATGCCATTCTTTCCAGATGGATCCAATTTTGTCCTCTTTTCCTTCGGGACATGCAAAAATATGGAGCAACGAAATATCCTTAGATGGTTGGCTTCCGACTTCTCTTCTGAAAACATCTCCTCTGGTGTCTTGTTTTCAAGTACATTGTGAGGACTTGTTGGCTCTTGACCAAGTTTTGGAGATCTTTGGTCAGGTTTGACCTATTTTGGGACTTCAACAGGCTGTCAAAGGTGGAGCGCAAGTCAAAGTGGAGATCACGGGATCTCGGCCCCTTTTTAGGGCTTTTTGGGTTTTGGGCTTATGTAACTGGTATGAGGATGTTGGCCCATGGGTTTACCCATGTTTAGGCCCATTTTGTAATGTATAAATAGAAAGCTAGGCGATGTAAGTAAGCAGTGCGATGCTAGGTGCGCAAGTGTGTGATGCTAGGTGCTAAGGGAAAGTGATAGTTGTAAATGTTTTGTGCATATTGTATGAGACTTGCAAGGGTAAGTGCAAGTGACTGTGTAAAGGCTTTGTGTTGTAACCTAGCTCGGGGAAGGAGGATCTGACAAGGTGTGTGCAAATCTCCTGTCCTATGTGAAGTAGGATTTTGTGGTTCTGTGCATGTAGAAGATTGACAGAAGAAAATAAAGAGAAGAAGAGTTGGTGGACGTAGCCCCAGGCTGGGGGTGAACCATGTATATCTTGTGTTGTGGTTGCTTTGTGCATTATGGTTGTTTATTGGCTCATGGGATTAATGTTTAGTGCAATGATGTATGCTTAGATGAATATGATAGTTTAGTGTCTAATACTGTGATTAAGATGCTAGATCTTATCTATGTTGATGTGCTTAGTGATTGAATGTGTCGAATCTTGTTGAATACTGCGTTGCATTGTAATTAGGGTTTATCTGCGTTGTAGACAAAGGCTAAGTACTAATGAATGACAACTGCTAAGTGTTCTGTTAAGGTGTTGCAATCACATATCTGTGTCCCAACTAAGGTTGCAAACACTGGAGTCCTGCAACCACCCATGCCTCTACCTTGGGTGAGACTTCATCTGTTTCGCAGGTGTTGCCGAAAGGGCTGATATTTAGGGTTTTGTTGGTGCATTGTTGAAGCATTGAACCTTGGGTCTACCCCTATGCCAACAAATGGTTCCGTTGCCGAAACTTGAAACTGTGATTGCTGGGAATTGAGGAAAAGAAAGAAAGCTATGTGCGTAGATCTGTTGCTTTAGTGCACAGTATTCTACTTGACTTGCGAAGCTCTGTGCTAAGAAAGGAGGCAGATTTGAAGAAAAGATGTAAGATCTGAAAGCTTTGTGCTCTGATAAAGGTAAAGTGAAAATTTCTTATTAAAGAGGTAAGATCTGAAAACTTTGTATTGTGTTAAAGATAAGATAAGTTGAAATTTTTGTTTCGAAAGTATGGATCTAGGTATGTTTGATAAATGTTTTCCTAGTTTGAAAATTAGGGCACGGTTAGAAGAAAGAAGGTTTGATATGAGTAGATCTGGTAGAAATAATGAAAGATATGTTATTCCTTTGCATAGAAAGAATGTTTGGACTAACAAATGGATGCAGGATCCTAGAAAGAAGTTTCTGCAGGTTAGTTACTATGATCCTTAGTGCGCGGTACAAGAAAGATTGGGGATCATTTAAGAGGAAGAGAGGATTAACCCTTTGTTACAATTGCAGAAGGTTGGGCCATCTTTCTAAGGATTGCCCTGATAGAAGGCCTAGTTGTCTTTGTTGTAAAGCTATGGACCATGGCGTTCTGGATTGCCCTAGAATAATTGTTAAGGTTGAAAGAATGAATATGAGACAAGAAAACCCTGAGAAAGACCAAGAAACTAAGACCATGGCAAAACCCCAAAAAGAAACAGAGACTGTATTACTACAAATGAAAGAAACCTTGAATGACCATAGAGATATCAACTTATCAGAGTTCTTCAAAGAGAAAGAGTGCATAGAAACAAGAATAGGAGACTTTGACATAGACTTTGTCTTGAATGAGGAAACACGAGTGAATATTATGACAGAAAGAACTTGGGAAATTTTAGGAAATCCTACTATGATTCCTTCATTGGGAGGAATAAAATTATTTAGATGAAAGTTGATAACCCTATGTGGAAGACTTACCCAAAAATCTATGAGTGCTCATGGCACTTCGACATAAGAGGAATTTGAGATTATTAAATTTATTGAGAACAATGCCCCATTTGCTATGTTACTAGGAAAAACCTGGATTGAGAAAGATCAGATCCGAATAAAACAAGAAAATGAAGCTATAGAACAGAAAAAGCAAGAACTAAGAGACTTCATGGCTAAGAGAATAACACACTTACTGGAAGAACAAGAAAACCATTCAAAGCTACTAAGGACCAGAAATCTGGATGTCGAAGTTGAAAGAACACAAGAAGATTTGAAACACCTGTCTGTATAAGAGAGTAGAGCACCTATCTCAGATAGAGAAGAAGTATTTCCCTTGAACCCTAGTAAAAACCATCACCATCGAGAAGTTACTATGCCAAGAGGAGATAAGAATCAGAATGGAAAGAGGAATACCGAGACACAGATCATAGGGAAGAAGGCTAGAAAGCTCAGCAAGAAGAAAACAAAGTTGGAGAAATTAAAGGAAGTTCTAGAGAATACTTCGCAGAAGGAAGGTCTCCAGAATTTGAACTTCTCTGAAATATCAGAGCAACTTAGATTGACACTTCAGCATAGTGGAGCGATATGACTATTGGAGACATTATAACTATTAGATTGATGTTCTTGAATGGTTAGAACAACAATTATGATCAGAAAGCTCGCCATCGGACCATTGGGACCGCGCTATAACAGACATAACTAAATTGATGAAGGCTTCTTGTCCGTTGGAAGGATCTGTTACATCATTGTCTACTTATCTTGTCAACTATTGCACCAAGCACACTTTTGCGAATTGTATTCGAACCAACAAGAAAACTCATTGTTACTGTGTTGTGCTTATTGAGACCTTGCCATCCATTCTATTGAATTGAGAAATTGTTCATCATCCTGAGATATCCGATCTCAAGTGTGCATGTTGGGCGAGCTCAGGATTGTGGAAAAGTCTATAGAGGAAATTTTAATCAATCTAATGGCAGAGAGAGTGATGTCCATAGGAGTTCAAGCTTCATCGATGAGAGGAGTGCAAGCCTCCCCTTCGACTGCTCGCGGATTCGGACCATCCCGAGTTGCAGATGAGAAAATAACCAAGCATCGAGATAACTTGGAAAACGTGAAGTTAATCCCTTCCATTCTGCCCAACTACATCCCACCTCTGGATGACACAGTGAATCGTGATAATGTCCCCAGGGACTTCGACTATACCTTGGTTACTACGTACCTCCCGAAGGGGATACGCATAGACAAGTCTCAGTCGGATAATATCATGACACTAAAGATCAACAACTTTAACCTAGGGGATTGCAAGAACTTCAACATGCTCGCTCCTCACAAGTATTTGACTAGGACGAAGGGGAAGAAGTCGAGGATAATCCCCCAACCATGGACTATGGACCTCGCGTAGTCCACCATCCTGAACATGATGAAAATACCCCATTTTGGAAGGCACTAGGAGGTTAACGCGTGCGTTAAGCTCCTGCTGTCGAGCTTCCATGGCGGTTACTTGTGACTAGACAGACGCATCACCATCGATTCGGTGTTGATCCATCAGATCACCAGATTGAGCATGCAGGGATCAGACCCACAAGACGTTTATCCATGGAAGGCTGTAGACCGCGCCCTAGCGTAGAATATTAAAGATACACACGATGATGTGGAGAAGGGGAAGCGAGACAACAAGGTAGCCTCCATCTAGAATGGCGTAGTGCGCCTTTCTTGCCAGTTGATTGCTAGTAAGCTAGTCCAGAAGAACAGACCCACACAGGTCACAGGGTTTGTTGTTGACCTTGCAGAAAAATGCGTGGAGGGGCTACAGATGAACTGGGAAAAGTACTTAGTGAACCAGTTAGACCAAGATTGTCCCGAAGATCAGGATTAGGGCTATGAGTTCCATTTTAGTTGGTTGTTGATCCTCATCACGTTCATATCTTGGGAGATGCCGAAAGTTGCTACCTTCCCTGAACTATAGCCATTTGAACCTTTAGATGCGAAGTTCACTTGGCTCTGGTATTCGAGCAATATGGGAAAACAATGGCAATCAAACACGGTGTTCCACACCTACTACCTGTAGTTAAAGAGGGCTATCGAGGTTGTCCCTCATATAACGTCGAACACCCTACATAGGTTCAGGCCATTTGTGAGGTTCCACGCAGACAGACATTTTATCTACATCACTACGCGTAGAGACGAACACAAAGAAGTACTATAGATTTATTACAAACTCACAAGGGAGGACCTAGAAGAAATAACTGAGGAGTGGCCTACAAAGCTCCTTATCCCTGTTGACCCCGTAGAACTGTCTGATCCCAAACTAATCGGAAGCTTGGTGATCACTCGTGAAGGGCATGATACACCTAGAACTAGCAGAAAGAAGAAGACAAAAGAAGTCCAGCAGCTAAGCAATGCATCAGAAGAAAATGCTTCTGAATCACCAGGAGGAGGAGGCAATGATGAAGTAGATAAAGAAGAGAACAATGGAAAAGAATATCAGCAGAATCAAGGTGAAGTAACACTGCCACAAAATCCCCCTGATGATGCAGAGCCATCTAACAAAAGAGAGGTTTCTTCCACGAAACCCACATCGTGGAAGAAGTCAAAAGATAGTAAGACCAAGTTGCAGACTGTGCTCACGCTCGATGACTTCGACTTCATCATCGATGCTGTATCAGACGCTTCGAAAGATCTTTTGCAGAGAAATGAAGCTAAGCAAGAGACCATGTATGAGAAAATTGAAGCAGAACTACGAGGGGTACAACATGCCCTTCACTCCAGCCGTGTAGTGTCTACTGTACCCCCTCCATAAGAAGAAACAGAGTTGGGAGATAAGCCTACCCAACTCCTCAGACTAGCCGATGTGACTAAAGCCCACCTTCATCGCACACAAGAAGAAACAAAACATGCCACAGTGGCCCTGAAGCAAGCACAAGAGGAATTAATATAGAAATGCAGGGTTGCACAACAGGAGAAGGCTACCCTCCAAGCAAAGTTTGAAGAGGAAAAGGCACAGATCCAGCAAGAGAAATAAAAGTTGCTCGCGGAGTAGGTTGGAGTAAAAGAAGCAGTTAGCAAAGCACTTCGCTCTGTGATGGGCTTAGAGAAAAATGAGGAAGACCTAGTAGAGCATCAAGTAACACAGCTTGTTGAAGCCATCCAACAGCTTCAACAGAGAATATAAAATCTAGAGCTACAAACAATATCAAGTACTCCACAGGACGTGCGAGACCAAAGAGAAGCCACTACCCGGAGCACAGTTGAGAGGATTAGAGCATTATCTTTGGAATGTCAACAACTTAGTAGTAGAAGTGCGCAAACTTATGAGCGCCTTATTGAGGACCCTGAATTGAAGACACTGGAGTCACAGCTCTAGGAAGCAAAGTAGTAAGCAACAACAGTACAGGCATAGTTGAATCTCCTATCAATAGTTGAAAGAATGAAAAGATTCAAGGAACAACACACTGCTCAACAACAAGTCCACACCATACAGAGCAAAGTCATGGAAGTGACTTAGAGGCTCCAGCCAATCCAGGATGCAGCTTGCCAACTGTTCGAAGAGATTGAAGGACAAGGAGAAGAGATAGAAAAAGTAGTCACTTCAGTCAAACAACGCTTAGAGGGACCTGTGAACGAGACAGTTCTTCAGGAGTTCTCCGAGCAAGAGGCCCTGGCACAATAGTAGGTCACAACAACTCGAGCCAAGATCGAGGCTTTTGAAGTAGAGCTACCTAGATCAGAGTGACTCGGGACGATTCATAGGTGAGTGTTGGGGGCCTATTGGCCCTTGACCAAGTTTTGTAGATCCTTGGTCAAGTTTGATCTATTTTGGGACTTCGACAGGCTGTCGAAGGTGGAGCACAAGTCGAAGTGGAGATCACAGGATCTCAGCCTCTTTTTAGGGATTTTTGGATGTTGGGCTTATGTAATGGGTATGGGGATGTCGAACCATGGGTTTACCCATGTTTAGGCCCATTTTTTAATGTATAAATAGAAAGCTAGGCGATGTAAGTAAGCGGTGCGATGCTAGATGCACAAGTGTGTGATGTTAGGTGCTAAGGGCAAGTGATAGTTGTAAATGCTTTGTGCATACTATATGAGACTTGCAAGGCTAAGTGCAAGTGACTGTAAGAGATTGTGTAAAGGCTTTGTGATGTAACCTAGCTTAGGGAAGGAGGATCTAGTGAGGTGCACGCAGATCTCCTGTCTTATGCGGAGTAGGATCTTGTGGCTCTGTGCATGTAGAAGATTGAAAGAAGACAATAAAGAGAAGAAGAGTTGGTGGATGTAGCCCCAGGCTGGGAGTGAACCACATATATCCTGTGTTGTGGTTTCTTTGTGCATTATGGTTGTTTTATGGCTCATATGATTAATGTTTAGTGCAATGATATATGCTTAGATGAATATGATAGTTTAGTGCCTAATACTGTGAATAAGATGCTAGATCTGATCTATGTTGATGTGCTTAGTGCTTGAATGTGTCGAATCTTGTTGAATACTACGTTGGGATGTAATTAGGGTTTATCTGCATTGTAGACAAAGGCTAAATACTAATGAATGACAATTGCTAAGTGTTCTGTTAAGGTGTTGTAATCATAGATCTATGTCCCAGCTAAGGTTGCAATGACTAGAGTCCTAAAACCACCCTTGCCTCTACCTCGGGTGAGACTTCATCTGCTTCGCAGGTTTTGACGAAAGGGCCAATAGTTAGGGTTTTGTTGGTGTGTTGTTGAAGCGTTGAAACCTGGGTCTGCCCCTGTGCCAACATGACTTTTTTTTTCACATACACTGCAATCTTTGTTGCTTCTTCCCATAGATGCATAGGTAAATCTTGATCATGGATCATAGCCTTCACTGCTTCCATGATTGTCTAATTCTTCCTTTTTTTTGAGGATTGTAGGGAGTAGAAAGATCCCTCTTAATCCCATCTTCCTTGCAATATTCTTTGAATTCCTTTGAAGTGAATTCTCCTCCATTATTTGATCACAAGGTCTTTATCTTCTGCTCTGTCAGGTTTTCTACCAGTGCCTTGAATTCTTTGAATTTTCAAAACACTTCATTCTTTGTCTTCAACAAATAGCTCCAAGTTTTACGTGACTAATCATCAATAAACAACACATAATATACATACTTGCTTAGTGAAGTTGTTGACATTGGTCCACACACATTTGAGTGCATGATGTCCAATACTCTTTTGGCTCTGTTATCGTTGTTGGGAAATGAGTGCTTCACGTTCTTGCCTTGTGCAAAACCTTTGCACATGCCATCTAGTTTTTCCTGGATCTCTAGTAGTCTCGTCACCATCTTTCCCACACTTTGTAGAGACTTGTAATATAGGTGAGAAAATCTCCTATGTGATAATTCACTAGGATTCACAATGTCATGAATTAATTTTGAATCTGATATCCCTTTCAAATTGTAGAGTCCCCTCTCTTGAACTCCAATCACCACAACATCATCGAAAGTCTTCCCTCTAGGCCACATAATAACTTTTCCACCAACAAATGCAACTCTGTAACCTTTCTTATCCAATGGTGAAATAGAAAGAAGGTTCTTCTTCAATCCAGGAACATAGAGAACTTCCTTTATCTTCATTGGCTTTCCTGAGTCTAACTTGTAGGAGGCTTCTCCTACTCCTTTGATCATATATTGATAATCATCTCCCAATTTCACCTTGTGCGGCAAATCCTTATGAGTAAGATTAGATAAGGAGTATTTATAACCTGTCGTGTGCTTGGAAGCACCACTGTCCACCAGCCAAATGTCACTTCCATGAGTGATAGTTCCTGTAAGCGTTGGATAAGCACATACTCCTCATCACTTGATTCATCTTCCTTTGCAACCTGTTAGAAAAACAGGATCACAGAGCAATAAAATAAGATAAATGTGGAAATATAACACAGAAGATACGTAATAAAATAGAGACACACATATACGTGGTTCATCCAGTGTGGGCTACGTCCACCAGATAAATTGCTAGGTCCTTCCTTTATTATTATCTAGCAAATGAAGGGATACAACCTACAGCACACCCATTGTAACTTCCTCTTCTTTATCTCACAGTCTCATCTCTCATAATGCAATACTCACAATAACACATAGCCGCAATACAATTCCCTCATAAAAGAGAGTTGCCTTCTAGGGAAAAAAACCCTAACATACCTTTTACCATCAAATCTACGACCTTATAATGAACGGTCCAGATTTACTATGAAATTGCAATATACATTGACAAGGAAATTTTTCCTTCCGAGGATTCGCCCTCGAACTCCCTAGCCGAAGGGATGAGCCCCCTAGACCCCACAGGGGGGACAAGCCCCCTGCGTGGAGGGGTGTACAATATTCAAGGGTGTATAGTCTTCATGGGGTATAAAAACGACTAAAAACAAACACCTATGAATCAGGAAGATAATCAGGCTCCACAACCAATACAACCTTCTTGGGTGGCTCATCATCTTCAATTATATGAACATGATGCATTTCACCTCCTTTCTTTTCCCTTGGTCTCTAAATGAGGAAACAATTCCTAGCAATGTGTCCCATTTTCTGACAACAAAAACATCTAATATTTGGATTATTTCTTCGTCCCTTCTGAAACTTCTTGGGTGAGGAGGGTTCTTTCTTGCTTTTTCCTTTCCTGGTGTGGGCGACTAGGGCTTGATCATCATCTGTCATCTTATCTTCTCTTGTTGTTGTCCTTGCTTCTTCTTGGTTGCAATCTTCCCATAGCCTACTGAACTTGGGTAGCTTCCTTCTTGAGCATATCCCTTGAATAAATGCATCTCATAACCTTGGGAGGCCACTCAAGGTGGTCATCACCATTTCTTATCCATTCACTGTATCACCAATGGCTTCTATCTACTCCTTGATCTGGTTCACTCTTGAGAAGTAAGAGTGGATGGTTTCTGAATTCTGCATCCTCACGTTCTTTAATTGAGTTCTCAAGTTCATTCTTCGGTTGATGTTGTTGCATTCAAATAGCCGGGTTAAGGCATCCATCATTTATTTTGGAGTGGATAATGAAGATATGCGATGAATAAGATGGTCCTTAATGGAGTCTACAATAGTCCTCTTTGCTTTGACTATATCCTTCTTGTGCTTTGCTTTAGCCTCATCTCCCTCTAGTTCTGAATCCTCTTCTTTAGTGAACTTCTATAGATCATGTTCTTCTAGGAGGAGGGATACTCTGTACCTCCATGATATGAAGTTGTCAGCTCCCTCCAACTTCTCATCAATCTTGGTTCTGGTAGTCATCCTGCCCCTAAATCACAAATTATGGATTATGAAGATCTGATCCGGGGAAAATATGCGCTCCCCTAGGGTGCACTTGTTGGTGCCCTTTCCTTGTCTAGCAACCATGCCTATCAAGAAAAACAACTCCTTTTATCTTCTATATATGTGAATTGTCTTCTATGTAGGCTTGCTCCGATACCATGTTAGAATTTTAGAAGTTATAGTTATCTTCTTTAACATTCATTAACAATTGCATGTAATCACAGAACACGCGATATATAATCACAGAACACACGATATATACTGGGAAACCCTCATGGAGGAGAAAACCCACCAACCAATTCTTTAGTATAGATTCCTTCAACTAGTACAATGTCACGTTATAGCTCTCCACAAATAGACCAAGACCAAGAAACCAAGACCTCCTGCACTAGACCCTCTTTGCTATGCTCCAAATACACAAGAGAAGGTGAGTTGTGTGTGTGTACAAATAAGAGGAACTCGACCTCTATTTATACAGATAACTTGACTCCCAAAAAAATGCAACCCTAAGAGGGGTTGTTTTGACTTTTACTTGATAAGGATAACAATAAAATAATAATTTCTTTTGAGTCCATTTATACAATAAGATTACAATAACCTTCTCGAGGTTTGATCAATACAAATACAAAAGAATATCTTCCATAATTACATCAAAATATCAACACTATAAATCTTTATCTTTAGCTTCTCTAATGACCAAGGCACATTCTTCTAAACTAACCCTACCCTACCCTACAATAGGGTTCTCAAAATATTATCCCTTCCCTTGAAGAAAGACTTTTTCCTCTTATTTTTCTTTAATCCCGTTGTGTTTCCTCTTTAAGCATTTATTAGAGAGATTTTTTCTTCATTGCTCTTGACTAGGGTTCTCAAAATATTCTTCCTTCCCTTGAAGAAAGAGTTTTTCCTCTTATTTCTCTTCAACGTGTCTCCTCTTTAGGAATTTATCAGAGGAAGATTTCCTCTACTTTGATGAGAGATTTTCTTGCACTCCTCTCTATAATTGAGATTGTTTAATTAATTTATTTTTTTGGCATTGTCTCCTCTTTAGGAATTTAAAGATTTCCCCTACTTTAGTCTTGATGAGATATTTTCTTGCACTACTCTCTATAATTGAGATTGTTTAATTAATTTATTTTTTTGGCATTGTGAGAAGTTGTAGGTGCTTCCTTTGATTCATGTTAATAAATATTGGAGTTGAAACTTGTTTATGGTTTCCATAGAAGGCAAAGTCCAATTGAAAACCAAACTAGGGTTTGGAATTAACCATCGTTCACGATTTTTTTCACCCTAACTATATGCAAGAACTTATTGTTCATCCTTGTTAGAATATGTCATAATATTGCCCAATGATTATTTTGTTGATGTATTTAATATCATTACAATGATAATTATGATATATAAAGTCATTATTTGTGGAGCATGTAATGATTCTTGAATGGAGCATTTATTTATTTACCTAGTGGTCACATCTGTTAATGTATTTAATGCGATAGTATTTATAACATTTAAAGTTATTATATGCTATAATTAGAATTATTCACATCTGTTAATGTATTTAATGCGATAGTATTTATAACATTTAAAGTTATTATATGCTATAATTAGAATTATTGGAGTCTTTTAAATTATAAAGGATTCATGTAGCTCATTATTACTGATTACTTAGCATGTTCAACCAAGTATTTTGTAGGTGAGAATATGTGAAGTAGTCTATTAAAATAATTTAAAAGGATTCATGTAGTTCATTATTACTTATTATGTTCAACCAAGTATTTTGTAGGTGAGAATATGTGAAGTACTCTATTAAAATGGCTCCTTGTAAAAGTTTTAAACATGTTTTTTTAACATTCTTCTTCATGTTTCTCTTCACCATAGTTGAACCATGGAGGTAGTGGGCTTTCCACCTTGTATCGGGTTAATGATTAAGAATTAATTTTAGAGAAAGAGAGAGTTATCAACCATAAATTTCAATCGTTAACTAAATTTTGATTAAAATGTCTTAATTTAAAATAATTATATAACTAAAATGTCACTACATTACAATAAATAAGCTTTCGGGGTTTGATAATATGATAGTCAAAGTATAATCTTTAAAATGAAGGGAAGTGCCCATCCTTAAGATATAGGTCAAATAATTTTTTAATGATTTATTTCATCGGAAAAAAAATTAATTTCTCTATTATCATAATTGAAATTGACAATTAAATATTTATAAATATTTACTAAATTAATTATGTTTTACTAAAAATATATCTATCTATCTATGATGATGATGATGATGATGATGATTAGCATCCACTAAGACCAAATTTGGTCTATCGAACCTTAAGAAGGTAACAAATTACTTAGGTTTCTTTAGAATTTTATTTATGTGCTCAAAAAGCATTAAGAGAAGTGTTCCAAGATCACAATAGTTTTGTTGAGTTAGAAGGTTAAGAAGGTTGGTAGTCTAACAAATCTTTTGAAATTGAGATCTAATTTGGGTATAGGATGGATATTCTAAGAGGAAGTGTTTTTCATCTTCAACCCTCTTAGTGTTACAAATATGATATATTCTTTCATCCCACAACGTTTTGGGAATTGTCCAACACCCGGTTTCACTATGGAGCTCATGAGAATTGGTTCTTATTTTAGAAATGTTGATTTTCTTCTTTACACTAGTCAAAATATCTTAATTTATGTTGATCGTCTCCTCATAATATCTTAAATTTGTTTTTCCCTCTAACTCTTTGTTACACCACAATTTCCCCTTAAATTTAGATGTAATAATATTTTTAATATTATCCTTATTATTCAGAATGATTTCTTCCTTTATTCCCCAACAATTTAGCCAAGACCGTATATCCTTATGTCATCCCCGCTTGAGCCGAAGGTGGTTTTGGATGGAGTTTGAAGAAATTTTGGTAAACCTCTTGTCTTCCATTTTGTTTAACTTGTTCTTATACATTAGATACTCAGTCATAGCTATGCTCTCAATGGGGGAAAGACTTGCTTCTATGGACATGCTAGGATAGGGTGTATTGCCTTTAATTTTGAGATTATAAGTTATAAAATTATATTTGGGATCTACTCTATCTTTCTCCACAATTATCTAGAGATATTGCATCCCCAAACATCTCATCCATATGAAATAACAGGAGTAACGAGAGTCTCAAAGAGGAGTTTTTTCTTATCCCATACCCAAAGGTCTCTCGATTTACAATTTTTTTCAAGCCCATAATAAGCTTTCCACCCTCCATTTACCCTTTTCTCAATTCTATAGTTCTAATTGAGCTTTGATGAATGAAAATTTCTAGATATTTGCATGAAGGCACTTCCTTCAAGTTGTTGCTGTCATATACGAAAGTATCGTAGGTAATATTTTTGGATTTAATTATCATAACTTTTGTTTTGTCAGTATTAACAATGATACTCGTATTGGAGTAGAAATCCTTGATGAATTTAGTTGCTTGTGAAGGTTATAGATATTCCTCACAACAAGAACAATATCATCGACGTAAAGAATAATAATGATGACTATACCAACAAGAATTGCTCTAACGCAATCTGCTTCTTCCAAACAATCTTCTAACTTGTCAATGCACATGCCAAAAAGGGTTGGGGACAAGGGACAACCTTACTTAACTACTATATCATAGTTTATTTCTTTCGACTAGCCCTTGAGGTTCCTAAACTTGGAAATAATATTCTCGTACAACATTATCGTGGTAGCCCTCAACTCGAAAGGAACTTTTAACTCTTCCAACCTATTCCAAAGGTTTTTCTTGGGCATTGTGTCAATTGTTTTTTTAAAGTCAATGAAATAATAAAGGAGATTGGTTTTATTATTGTGGCATTCCTCTACAATGATCGTAAGGGTAACAAGGTGGTCCATAGTTGAATGATAGCTCCTAAATCCAGCTTAGTCTTTAGCTCTTTTACCATGACTTTCTATCCGTATTCTAATCTTCTTTTGTAAGATAATTCCATACGACTTGGGAACAATTTCGTACCTTTTTATAGCTTAATTGTACTTTATCAAAAAGTTACATTTTTTTTTTATTGCCACAAGGTTTCAAGATTACATATACTTATATTAACTCAAGGTCATTGCATATGAGATGAATTAAAAAATTATATTGTTGCAATGG
>ML809227.1:45533-68679 GCA_009831015.1 Picea engelmannii
ATTTCTCGTAACTTAATTGTAATATACTTAATTTCGAAAATAAATTTAACAAATTATATAAATTTTCAACTTTTATTATTATTATAGTAAAATCTTATGTGTGTGTGTGTTATGGTCTTTAAATATGGTTAATGATCTATAAATGAGGGACTTATATCCCACTCACTTCACTAACATAGATGCTTTGTGGAAATGAAATTTGATCTCTAAAATCTCTATTAAGGATTGATTATATAACTTGTTCTTGGATGTAACCCTGGAAACCCAAACAAGAAAATTGGTTTTGAAAGGTTTCTCAATCTATTTTGACAATATTTGTTTTACAGTGCAACCTATGGCTCCCTCTATGCCTCCTCCTATCTTCGCCAACAAAAATCCCCTTGAGAAAAGTGTAGGAACAAATAGGGAGAGTTAGGGTAATTGAAAGGACAAATGGCATGACATTTCATTTCCCATTCTTCAATCTTCTCTCCTATTATTATTTTCTTTTCCATTTAATTATTTTTTTCTCTTTTGTCTTATTTGTTTTTACACTAGCATTGTTTTTAATAGGTTATCTAACCTTCATTAATTTCCTACTTACACTTGCAGATACTAAGTCTTACAACCATTTGCTTATTCAAATCCATTTTGGATCACACCTCTCCATTGAGAGGATTTTTGGCCTCCAAAATATTGAAGGAAACCAATTTGGATCAATGTACCTTATGTCTGCTTCTTTGGAATGTGGCTCTAACTTTAGCTCTTGGATACAAATCTGAATTTGGCTCCTAGCTTGCAACTCTGGTTACTAGCTTTGGTTTTGGATATGGCTCTAGATCTGGCTCTGGTTCTAGTTATGGCTCTAGATATATTTGTTGGCTTACTTGTTCCCTCAATGCAGAATTATGATCGCTAACTCCCAGCTCTGAGCAATCTCCATATTTGAACTTTGCAATCAAATTTCATTCCCATCTCTCTTAGGCTTGGAGATGGTCCATCTTGGTATTCAATAAAGACAAGTAGAATGTTGGTCTTCTTGTTCAATGGGACCCCAACAAGTTATTCCATCACATAACAATTCCACAAGAGGAAGTGTGGCCTACCTTCTTCTACTAGGATCAATTTCTTCCTGACATGGAAACAATTATTTAGTGTTTACACATTCTTACAATCACTTTGTCTCTATAGTACTACCATTTGGATGACAACCTTTGTGTGCAGTCACAATTCATCATCCAATGTTCGACTTGCTTTGGCAGTTGTCATGGAGTTCTCAAGAACTCCCCCAATGGCTATTGACATTCATTCACCAATCTCCATCACATATTCAAGAATGGGTTCTTCTAATACAATAAAGAAAACAACAATTGGATTATGAATTCCCTTGGCATCAACATGTTTTCCATCTTGTTGGTGTCACTAACCTCTTGTGTTGTTATAGCTCCTTGGATATCTTATGATTCTTGGGTTGGAGATACAGACAACTCTTCATTTTATTCAATCTTCACTCTCCACTCTTTTCTTGACTCTATGGTTTATGAGGTGAAGCTCTAAATGAAGTTTCCAACACTTTTCATCCCATTCTCCACTCAACTTGTAATGGTGGAAAAAAATCTTGGAGTTGTTGTATGGATTTATTAACATGCTCCTTTTCTCCTTGTGCCTCTAAGTTTGCTACTGTATTTGGGAAGTGTTCTAGCCATTCTTCCTCTAGAATCAATCTAGCTTGCGGCATGTGGATTGCTTCTCCTATAAAGATGTTACACGATGGAATTTATTCCCACAAAATGAGCCTACCATTGAGTACCAATAGTTGGTAGTGCTATGGCCTTTCTTCCTACAACAATGACCAACAAGGGATGTCTTACCTGATCCATACCCATGGTTCTTCTTCTTCTTCTTCTAGTTGACATGCCTACTTCTTCTTTTGAGTGATGGTGCAGGTTCAGTCTTCAAGATCTTCTCATCATTTCCCTTCTGCAATCTGCCACAAATAGGATGAGGTGGTAGTGGGATGTCACCCTCATTCATTGCTGCTCTTTCTTCTAATGAGTAGGGAAACTCTATCATGTTTTTTTCCTTCACAAAATTGGTCTTCATAGTCATGGGTTTTTACCCTCTGCCATCGAAACCTAGGACTTTATGCTTAACCCTCGATGCATATGTAACGGGGCCTAGGATGCCTCATCTTCTCTTACCTTGGTATGCTTTTGAAAATCACCCAAGTGCTCTTAAGAAATGTCTAAGAAAGGTGAGATTACCAAAGTTATCTTGGTCATGGTGTTGGTTCTTCGGTAGTGGCAACAGGAGGTGGCCTTGATTTGCAATGTTCTTGGACAGTTTCTTGGAGTTTCTCCAATGCATCCTCCTTCTCTGCAAACTCTTTTTGCAACCATTAATTTCTTATAACTCAACAAACATAAATTATTGTCAATAATTTATAAACCCATAAATTACACTATGATGTTATAACTTCATAAATTATGCAAATAACTCACAACTAAGTTGTATAAATAAATTTTCACAGTAAAAGTAAATGGAAACCAAGCACATAAAAATAAGAGAACACCATAAATACCCTAGAAACCCCAGTGCGGGGAAAACCAATAAAGAGGGGGATTTATTTGGCTTTTGAGATGAATATTACAACAACAATTCTTTTGGGAATTTCTTACATAATTTTTCTCAGTAGATTTTTTATCTCGGAAAATTCGACCCAGTAGAATGGTTGTACGACCCAACTTAGTTATGTCCTATATGACCAACATACGACCCATGTATGACCCTCTCCTGGTGATTCAAATCGGCCCTGGTACAACCTATCTCTCCCAGCTCAATGCGTCCTAGAATCACCCCCCTTTGATTATGCTATGTACAACCCTGAGTACGGCCTAAGGCTATTGCTTTGTAGGACCTATGTACGACCTCCATTGGCTTCCCAAGCCTTCCTTAGAACTCAACCTCTCTCAACTGCTAGCCTTATTCTTTATCTCATTCAATCACCCCTCTTCTCTCTTTCTCAAATGAGTGTGTGTGTCCATCTACCCTCAACCACCTTCTTATCCCTCTAATTTACTTTTTCAAGAGACTTCTAGAAGCCTCCATAAATGAACTTTTAAGAATTATTATTTTCTGAAAATTCCTTTTTGAGAAAGATGAGAAAAAAGTCAATAGAGTGACTTTTACATTTTTTCTAAGTTAAGACTTAGGATAAAATTAAAAATGTTGACTGGGTAGTTTAATTGTGTCCATTAGCTAGCCTTGGACACATAGGATTAGTTGAAACACCTTCAGAGCTACCAAATTAATACTCCCTCTTAGCGAGGAAGGTGTTCTGTACCACTCCCAACTTGTCTCTAAAGAAGACAAACTTGCCTTTCATTAAGGCCTTCATGAAGATGTTTGCTACCTACTCTCCTCCAGGAACATACTATAGCTTCATTGTCCCCTTCTGCACAAAGTCCCTAATGAATTGAAATATGATCTCTATGTGTTTGGATTTTTCATGAAACACTAGATTCTTAGAGAGCTTGATGCAACTCTGAATGTCACAGTGAATGACAGTCACATCCAAATCCTGGTCAAACAAACCGATGAGCACCTTACGAAGCCAAATGGCCTCACATGATGCTAAGCTAGCTGCCATGTACTATGCCTCAGTAGAGCTCAATGCCACTAACTTCTTCTTCTTGATGAACCAAGAAACAACTCCCGATCCCAAGCTAAAATAAAAACCTGGATTTCTCTTCATGTCCACCATGTTTCTTGCCCAATTTGCATCTGTAAAGCCTATGAGATTCACCCCATCTCCCTGAATATAACTCAACCCATAGTCTACCATGCCACACATATATCTTAGAACATTCTTCGTTGCCACCCAATGAAACCTCCTCGGCTCAACCATAAACTGGCTGAGTGTGTTAACCGCAATGCATATATCTGGTCTAGTGTAGATCAGATACATCAGAGAGCCAATTAACTGTCTGTAAAGAGTAGGGTTCACTGCCTCTGATCTGGAAGCATCAAGTTTCTTCTAGTTGGTCACCATGGGAATAGATATAGGCTTGTAATCCAACATCCCAAATCTCTTTAGGATCTCCATCACATACTTCCCTTGTCCAAGGATAGTCTGACCATCACGCTGCCACAAATCTAACCCTAGAAAGTAGTGCATCAATGCCAAATACTTCATCTCATACTCTAAATCAAGATCCCTCTAACACTCTACAATGAGACTCTCTGAACCTATGACGCAGACGCGTGCCACCCACCAGGCACGTCCGCTCTCACAGGATCTTCTTTTTCTCGACCCGAAGAACTCGAAGGTTCTTCTATCTCCCGATATTCTATCTCCCTATCGGGAGATTTGCACCCACAATAATCTGGTCCGAGGTCTCCCCTTTACCACCGGGAGATCAGCTAAATCTCGCTGTCTCGCGAGTTCGTGACTCAAAGCTTCCAAACTTCCTTTCAATTCCTGTGATACTTGATCTGGCGATATGGGTATAGCTCCTCCCACATGCAAACGTGGGCTCAGCTTAAATGTTAGCGCTTCTCGCAACCTCGTGACCTCGCAACCTCGCGTCCTCCCGACCTTGCCGGTTGAACCATCGAGTTTCCACCCTCCTAGTCCGCGAGTCCTCGAGATGCACGGTCCCACCTTATGCTCTGCCACATGTCCACAAGAATCTCGACTCCTCGGCACTTCGCGACTCGACGTCCACACGAATCTCGGCTCCTCGACGCTTCACGACTCGCGAATCCTAACGCCAATAATTCGGGACTTCTCGCAGCGAGATCCCGAAGATTTGGTTTTGTGCCACCTGTATTCCACTCACGCTCCGCTATGGCCCACACTGCTCTCCAGTTGTCGGGATATCGCCTTCTCGCAACCTCGCGATCCCCGTGGCCAAACTTTCGAACCTTTTCTTGTGAGGTTCCGAGACACGATCCCTCGCTCATATCCAACGGTCCTCCTGTGTTCCGGATCCAATGGCTGTCCTTCTCTCGCTACCTCATGACCTCGCGACTTGGAGTACACAATGTTTGGACTCTCAACCTACGAACTCCCGAGTTCGCGAGATCCCTCGATCTTTCGCCACCTGTCCTCCTCAGATGGACAGCTACGATCTTTTCGCTTCTTCGTTGCCTCGCGTCCTCGCACCTCGCGACTTTGCACACCCAATACTTGGGCCTTTACCCTACGAGCTCCTGAGTTTGCAAGATCTCTGATCTCTGCCACCTGTCCTCTCAGATGGACGACTACCAATCTCTCGCCGCTTCGTGTCCTCGCGCCTCGCGACTTTGCACACCCAATACTTGGGTCTTTACTCAGCGAACTCCCGAGTTCGCGAGATCTCCGATCTCTGCCACCTGTCCCCCTCAGATGGACGGTTACATTCCTCTTGCCACTTCGCTACTCGCGAAGGTGAATGGTTCCCTTTCAGTCCTCCAATGTCCGAGTATGCGAGATAAAGATCTCCTTACACGTGTCCTCCTCAACGAACAACCCTGATCGTGCAGGGATATCGCGTCTTGCGATCTCGCTGCCCTTGCTCCACAACTTTCGGGGCTTCAACTCCCGAGTCCCCGATACATGATACCACGTGTAGATCTGACGACTCCTGTGACTCTGAATCGACGGCTCTGTCCCTCCAGAGCTTCAAACTCTTCGGAATCTTCTCGCCGTAACCTCCTTGCACCTCTGCAAGATCTGACGATCCTCGGAACTTCGCGAAACCTCCTCAGAAGATTTCGACCATCCGTTCTTCTTCGGTTAATCCCTGAAATGAAAAAGGGTATCTCTCTCCGAGATTCCTTTGCCGCTTCGCCAACCTGCGACGTTCTCTATGACTTCACGTCACACTGAGCTACGCTGATCTTCAGCGACTCAGAGGCCTATCCTTCCTGAGCTTTGTCAAATTACTTCAACCTCAACAGGATTCTTTGCACGCACTCCTTGCGGAAAACCTACGAACACTTCAACTGTTCGAGCTTCTTGACTCTGCGTATACTCGTAGCAGTAGTGCTTCAATACTTCACTCGGTTTCACGACTGATAATTTCTCCCTTAGCTTGCGCACTCCTTGCATGACTTCAACAACCCACTTTCACTCCTGGGGGTTCTGAGAACAAGAGTTTAACTCCCGAGCCTTCTGTCAACGCACTCCTTGCGGACGACTTAAACTGCACTTCTTGCAGGAATCCTTTCTCAAAGGAGAAATAATTGTAACTCACCTCACTTCCTCTCAGATTTTAATCTCGATACATGAAAGCATAATAACGAATGCATAACAGGAAGTAATATTCATAAGCAGAGCATTCAACACACATACACAGAGAATAGCACAACAACCATGAATATGAATCAACTTCTTCTATTAATCCAAGATCTATACATGGGTGTTCTTCTACAACTCTCTGCTATTCTCCTATGCTCTAGACTCCTCTTGCTCCTGTTTCTTTCTAATGTTACAATGATACAAATGAGGGTGTCTATATTCGTTTTCCCTCCTTCGCTCTAAAACTGTCTAATCTAAGAATTCAATTCTATCTACCTGCAACTACTACTATAAATGCCTCCATCTACTTCAGATGAGAGCATATGGCTCGAGGTCTGATTACATTCTTACCAAGGTGCCTAAATTAAATGATCTCATTTATATTCAGCGCATCAACTTCAAGAGAAAATTTAAAAATTCAAAGACTTGCGCTGGACGTCTTCCAGCTGTCTTCCTGCTTCCACGTTGGTTTTGCTTGTCGTGAGGGATGCTCCTGCATCAACCTATAAGAAACAAGTCATCCACATACAACACAATAATGAATGGCTCACCTCCAACTATGATGTAGTAGAGGTTGGATTCTGCCTCACTCTTGGTGAATCCCATCCCCTGCAAGTAGTTGTCAATCCATGAGTATCATGCTCTAGGAGCCTACTTGAGCCCATACAAGGATATCCTCAACCTACACAGATGGTAATCCCTCCCATGCACCTCAAAACCCTCTGACTGCTTGATGTGCACCTCCTCCTCAATGATGCCATTAAGGAAGGTCGTCTTCACATCCATTTGGTGGATCTTCCACCCCATCTCTGTTACAATTGATATCACAACCCTCATTGAAGTGTATCTTGCCACTAGGGTGAGTGTCTCATCATAATCGATTCCCTCCTTTTGATAGAACCCCTTAGCCACAAAGCGGGATTTGAACTTCTCCACATTGTCATCTGCAACGTGTTTGATCTTATAGACCCATCTAGAGCCAATCACCAATTTCCCCTCTGGTCGTGGCACCACCTCCCCTACATCATTCTTCATGATGGAAGAATAATCTTCCACCCTGGTATCTCTCCACACCTACTGCTATGATGCCTCCTCATAGTTGGAAGGCTCGACCTCCAATAGCTCACTCATCAGAGACATAGAACTGGAAAATATTTGTGGTGCTCTGCTCTCTCTAACCAATCTCCTAGGAGCACCTACGTACTCATGTTCCTCTCTCAAGGTATGCTCTACCCATATGGTCTTCTTCCTCCTAGTAGTAGAAGGAGTGTCCTACACTAGAGGAGCTTGCTACTCCTCATCCTAATTTTCAATCTGATCATTCATGCTTACACCTGTAACATGTACATGTAACTTGTCCATCCTCAATCTTATGAGTTTCTAGCTCTTGATCCCTTATTGTTGCTGCACCAGAATCATGAACCTTCCTTAGGGCTTTGTGCTCCTCAAACCTCACATCCCTCTTGACCACATTCTTCCTCAAGGAAGGAATGTAAACTTTGTATGCCTTGTAATTCTTGTTGTAGCCAATGAAAATCACTTTCTCAATAGTGGCCTCAAGCTTTGTCCTCTTCTCCGAGAAGACATGACAATAGAAAAGACACTCAAAAATATTGAAGTGTCCAATCTCTGGTCTCCTTCCCGTGAATACCTCCTCATGAGTCTTCCTCCCCAACGCCTTGTGAGGATTCTTGTTCTGTATGTATATTGTTGTGTTATAGGCCTCCACCCATAAGAACCTAGGCAGATCGTGATCATACAACATGGCTTTAGTAGCCCCAACAACAGCCTTATTCTTCATCTCCACCACCCCGTTTTGTTGTGGGTTGTATGAAAAAATCAACTATCTATTTATCCCAAGACCTACACATAAATCCTTGAAGGCCTTTGAGGTGTACTCACCTCCATTTTTGGATCTCAATGTCTTGATATTCATGCCCGTTTGGTTCTCCACAAGAGATTTGAACTCTTGGAACCGACTAAGAACCTCGTTCTTTGTCCTCATGAAGTATATCAAGATCTTCCTAGAATGGTCATCAATGAAGGTGACATAGTACTCATACCCACTCAGGGATGGTGATGAAATGGGCCCACATATGTTTGATTGTATCAAGTATAGGATGCCTCTTGTCCTATTGTCACTACTCGGGAAAGCTGTCTTGGTGTACTTCCCCATAGCACACCCCTTGCATACCTCATGATGCTCTGTGATAAACTAAGGCCTCCATGTCATTCCTTAATCACCTTAAGTGCTCCATGATGCAATTGTGCCATCCTATTATTCCATAACTCTATCAAGTCACATGCACTGCTCACTAATGCTCAGGCTGGCTTGAATTGAAGCCTATACAAATTCTCCTTCCTAACTCTAATTACTTTAGCAACCTTGGAGTCCTTGGGCCTGATGTACACTCTCCCATCCTGAAATGATAACTCATTGCCCCCGTCCTCCAATGTTGAAACTAATATTGGGTTCTTCTTCATACCTAGAACATATAACACAGCCCTCACCATTAGCGGCTTCCCAAAACCCTATGAAATGTCATTGTCCCATGACCTGCTACCCGACACTTGGCATTATTGCACATCTTAATCACGAGGTACACATCCTCCTCTTGCAAGTTGGAGAAGTGCTCTTGCACTCCAATCATGTGACTAGAGGAGCCATTTTCAACATACCAAACAACTGAACATGATGAACTAGATAGACATGCAATAGTGAAAACTCATTCTCGAACCTAGTTGCAAACTCATCAACTTCAATTGAAGTTAATGCAACCATGTGTGACTTCTTTTTGCCCTTCTTCTTGTTTGGGCACTAATTGGAAAAGTGGCCTATTTTGTGATAGGAAAACCCATTTATCTTGCCGAAATATTTATTTTTTTCTCCCTTAGAGGCCTGACCCCCACTGGGGCCCTTCTTTCCTCTGAACTTTCTCTTTCCAGCTTAGGAAATATTCTCCTTATCCTCACTCTTTGGCTGGATAGCCTGTGAGGTGCCAACTCTCAACTCCTCTTGGGGGAAGCCATCCCCTAACCTCTCCCAATCAGGGAGTTTCTCTCGAGCTACAATGCCTCTAACAAATACATCCCACTAATTGGTGAAGCCATTCAAGGTTGTCCTCACCATCTTGGTCTCATCTACGGCCTCCCCAACTACTGCTAGTTCATATTTGAGTTGATGAACTTGGTGAGATATGTGGCAATTGACTCTCCCCTATCCATATTTGTGCTTCTGAGTTTCTCCCTGAGCAACATCTTCCTACTCTGGTTATCTGATTAGTACAACTTAAATAGGGCATCCCACGTATCCTTAGTTTTCTTCTTTCCATACAGATGAGAAATGATGTGGTCTTTAACTCCATAAACTATGATCTTTCTTTCCCTCACATCCTTCTTGAGATGAGTTGGTTATTGTGTTGGTTCTACTGGAAGTACTACATTCCCTTCAACGAATTTCCACAATCCTTTTTCTTCCACACCAAACCAATTCTCTCTCTCCATGGATTGAAATTTTAGGCACCCTCCATCCCATCTTTGGATCTGAAGCCTGCATTGACCATTACATCAGCTTCTTTGACTCACACACCCTTCTTTAGTAACTCGTTCCCCTTGCTAATTTACACTTGGTTTGCACAACAAATGAAACTTAGTTCCTTCTATATTCAGAGGCTAAGATACGATACCATGTTAATTTCTTATAACTCAACAAATAGAAATTATTGCCAATAATTTATAAGCCCATAAATTACACTAGGTTGTTATAACTTTAGAAATTATGCAAATAATTCACACCTGAGTTAATTAACTAAATTTGCACATCACAATTAAATGGAAACAAAGCACACAAAAATAAGAGAACACTACCAGAAATATCCCGGAAACCCTAGTGTGGGGAAAACCAGGAAAGAGGGGGATTGTTTTGGCTTTTGAGATGAATATTACAACAACAAAAAAATTAGGAATTTCTTACATAAATTTTCTCACTAGATTTTCTCTCTCTCTCTCTCTCTTAGGAAATTCGGCCTAGTAGAATGGTTTTACGACCCAACTCAGCTATGGCATGTATGGCCCTGCTTGTACGACCAACGTACGACCCTGTATGTCCTGCTTAGGTTCGGCCCTCTCCCGCTAAGTCAAATCGACCCTGGTATGACCTCTCTCTCCCAACTCAATGCGCCCTATAATCGACCCCTTCGATTTTGATGTGTATGAACCAGAGTATGACCTACGATTGTTTATTTGTATGACCTATGTATGACCTCCACTGGCTATCCAAGCCTTACTCATAACTCATCCTCTCTCAGCTGCTAGCCCTCTTCTTTATCTCAGCCAAGTGCCCCTCTTCTCTCTTGTTGAAATGAGTGTGTGTGTGTCCATATACCCTCAACCACCTTCTTATCCCTCTAATTCACTTTGTCAAGAGACTTCTAGAAGCCTCCATAAATGCACTTTTGTGAATTATTAATTTCTAAAAACTATTTTTTCAGATATATGAGTACAAAGTCAATAAAGTGACTTTTACATTTTTCCTAAGTTAAGACTTAGGATAAAATTAAAAATCTTGACAGGGTAATTTAATTGTGTCCATCAGCTAGCCTTGGACACATAGGCTTAGCTGAGACACCTTCTGAGCTACCAAATTAACAATGCCCGAGTCTTCATCTGAGTGAGCATGTCCTCCTTCCAACTATCCATTTGGATGACCTTCTCTCCCAAGTGTACAAGTTGGACTATGTGCTTATCCCAAGTTATGATGAATGTAGTGAGGGAGTCTTGGTGTTCAACAAATTGCTTCTTTAGCAATGGAGATAGTCTTTTCGAACTCTCAAGGTTCCTCTCCATCTCTCTCATCCTTTGGTTAAAATTCTGGATCTGTTCCTTCAAATGCTTGTTCTCTTCTTGAAGCTGAGCATTGATGGCCCTTGAGTCTTCCAACCTTTCTTTATTTTCTTTACCCATACTAAGTATGCTTCCTATTCAAAGTACCAACAATTGCATCACATTCAAGGATAAAACTACTTTGATACCATATGATCCGTAAATGAGGGACTTATATCCCACTCACTTCACCAATACAGATTCTTTGAGGAAATGAAATTTGAACTTCAAAATCTATGTTTAGGATTGGTTATATAGTATGTTCTTGGATATAACCCTGGAAACCCAAATGAGAAAACCAACTTTGAAAGGTTTCTCTATCTATTTTGGAAATCTCTGGTTTACAATGTAGCCTATTCCTCTCTCTATGCCTCCTCTCTTCTCTAGCAAAATTCCCTTTGAGAGTGAAAGTATAGAAACAAATAGGGAGAGCTAAGGTAATGTGAAGGACAAAGGGCATGACCTTTCATTTCTCATCCCTCAATCTTCTCTCCTATTATTATTTTTCTTTTCCATTTAATTCTCTCTATTTTGTTTCATTTGCTTTTACATTAGAATTGTTATCTAACCTTCATTAATTACCTACTTACAGTTGCAAATACATTTGAGCCTTACAACCATTCATTTGTTCAAATCAATTAAAAATCAATATAATAGTTTAAACTAACACCTTTAATTAACCATGTAAGAGTATACATAATCCATCAATAATACTCTTCAAATATAATTTTAGCAAAATGACACTAATAAATACTTATGTACTTTTAGCCTTCTACATTTTGAATATATGCCATTTATAATTTCAAATTTTCCAATCTAAATAATTTAGCAAAAAGACACTCCTAAATATATGCCATTTATAATTTCAATTTTTCCAATCTAAATAATTTAGCAAAAAGACACTCCTAAATATAAATGCGTAGTTATTTTTATCCTTTTTACATTGTAGGCATATGCCATCTACAATCTAAATTTGTTTCATTTAAATTTATTTTTAAGAAAAATAATAATAGTGTTTTTATTTAGAAAGATTTATAAAATGAGGAGAAAAAAAAAGATAAATTGAATAAATTTATTTTTTGGATTTTTTAAAAAAGAAAATGTTTATGTTTTTACAATATTATAATAGGTAAGGAGATCTAAGAAATATTTTCTCCAATCTTTTGATATATATATATATATATATATATATATATATATATTAATTCCTTGGCATTTTTCTTATTGGTAAACCAAAGTTAATTTTAACAGATAACAACAATAATCATTGTCATTGTAATATAATACACATGTAATATAACATGAAACTTTTTTATAACAATAATATCATTACAACTCCACAAACAATTTTACAAGTTAAATTTCTACCGATGAAGTAGGTAACTTGTTGATTTATTTGCTTTGAAATTTTGATTAAGGGTCCATATTGTTGGTCTCAATTTTAATCCTCTTACAATGTATATGCATCTCTACAACTCCATATTAATTGATTTGCTTACAAATCAAATCAATTGATGTTTTAGCATTTTTCTTATTGTCTCGTAAACCAAAGTTAATTTTAATGGATAATAACAATCATCATCGTCATTGTAATATAATACATATGTAATATAACATAAAACTTTTTTATCGCAACAATATCATTACAACTCCACAAACAACTTCACAAATTAAATTTCTACCAATGAAGTAGGCACCTTGTGTTGGCATGTTTACAAACAGAAGGCATATTTGTTTGTCATTGATGGCAAGATCAACACGACGAGAGTATACTTGTTTTCCAATGACAGCAAGATCAACAACGCAACAATAATGGCATAGAAAGAACAAAACTATAAGCTCAGTGAAGAGCAACAGTGATTGTTGGATCACCCATCCCGAATTCCCGATGGCCGTTAGATCTGAATTTAGATAGGAGGAGTGTGCATAAGAGGAGAACAAATCTCAGGCGTCAGATCTGAGTGCGAGGACCGACCGTCGTTGGATCCAGAAGAACGAGCATGATATTTAAGTGCAAGGTGAAGCATGCTTACAAAGTCCCGAAAGCAGGGGTATCGTTCAATCCGAAGGACACGTGGTAGCAGATGAGGAGTTTCGCAAATTCGTGAATTGGGAGAATAGAGGTAAGCTAACCTCCAACTCCACGAAATGTGAAATCGCGAAACAATCCTGGCTGTTGGAGCCAGAGGACACGTGGCGAGCGATTGGAATTTCGTTAATCTGGATATTTGATGAGTCAAAGGGATATGACACAAGAAATCGCGATATGCGAAGTCGCAAAATGATCTGGATCGTCAAATCACCAAAGTTCTGGTCCGTTGATCTGGCAAGCAAAGCGCTTGAATGTTTGGCCCGTGGTCATAGCCAAGGTCACATCGTCGAAGGCTGGAGGAAGGAGCTAGCCTAGCCAAGTTCTATTTCGGAGATCGCGACATGGGAGAGTTGAGATGCCTCATCACGGGATTCCCAAAATTGTGAGTCGCGAAAGCGCTTTATGGATAAGCGCTTGGTCACAACTAGTGGTCACGAGAAGGGAAGGAGCTATCCCAGCTAAGCTCCATTTAGGAGATCGTGACATGGGAGACTCGAGAAGTCTCATCACAAGATTTTTGATATGGGAAATTTGGTGTAGCCGGTTGTCATTGCTGGTGGGCATGTGAAGGAAGGAGCTTGCAAGTTGCAAGGCTCTATTTCATGATCGGGAGTTGAAAGAGTCAGAGTGACTCGCAACAAAATTCATGAAACGTGAAACTGCGAAGTGCCTTTTGATTAGGCCCGTGGTCACAACCAGTGGCCATATAGGATAAACATGAGTCCCTGCAGGTGTAATCCAACAGTGCTGATTAATCAAGAATTTGATCGAAGGGCTACTGTTTCACTTCATGGTTAATTTTTTAGTTACAATTCAGTTAGGAGAACCGAATCATAGTTCTTGGACGTTTGATGATTCAGTAATTGATGCATTTCTTTGGAGAGTCAAGGTGTAACTGAATTGGTGGAGAGAATAAAAGAGGGATGTTGTGACTGTGTGAGGTTGGATGGTCTAGCTGAAAAATGAGTTGAACTGTAAGAAAGGAAAAATTACAGTATGCGCAGTGTGAGATGAAACTTAGAGATGAGAAACAAAAGTTGAACAGACAGAAGCAGAGTAGATTTGCAGAACATACAGAAGAAGAGCATAATTGCAAAACAGACAGAAGCAAGTCAAGCCAAGTATGAACAAAGCAGAAGAAAAGTGAAGCAGAGAAGAATTGCAGAATAGAGAAGAAGTGGTAAGAATCGATATACATGTATTGTTGGTTATTCAATCATTTATTTACATTCAGGGAGGTAGGGTGGTGCTAGGGAGGACTGTGGTCCTCTGATCTTCAAGTTGGTTCTTGAATATTAGAAGTTGTATCTTCCATCTAGTTGTGTCTAGAAAACAAGGTGGCAGGGTGGTGCTAGGGAAAACACAGAGTTTTCTGTATGCAAGTTGGTGCTAGAACATTCAGGGAGTTGATGCTTCCTTCTAGTGGGTGCTAGAGAAATAAGAGAGTGGGTGCTCTCAATAAGTTGGAGCTTGTAAAACAGAGGTAGTAGCCTCACATTGAGTTGGTGCTCAAAGATAGATGATGTACAAAACTTAAAAGACTGCCTATCATTTGAAGAAGAAGAGGTTTTCTCCCTTTATGGGTTTCCTCGTGAAAATCTGTCTCTGTGTATATCTTATGTGTGACTGATGTTCATTATTTATGTTGTTCATATCTTGTATAATATTGATGGTCACTTGGAAGAGATTAAAAATTGTTTGAATAAGTTTTAAATTGTTTAAGCACAGTAACAACTGATTCACCCTCCCCCCCCTCTCAGTTGTCTTAGTAATTTCAACACCTTGTTGATTTCTTTGCTTTGAAATTTTGATTAAGGGCTCATATCCACAAGTTGTTGGTCTCAATTTTAATCCTCTCACAATGTATACACATCTCTACAAATCCACATACAACTCCTTTGCCAATGGCAAAACTAACTCGTCTAATGCCCTTGATATGACATTTTGGCCAAGGATGCATATCCATAAGTTGTTAGTCTTGAATTTGATTCCCCATGTGATTCTTATGCATTGCACAACTCCACATACAATTCCATGAACTCAATTTCTACCAATGTCATAGGTACCTTGTCAAATGCTTCAATTCAACATTTTGATTAAAGATCCATATCCTCATATAATTGGTCTTGAGTTCGATCTCCCGAATGCTTATGCATTACTACAACTCTATATACAACTTCATAAATTAAATTTATATTAAAATAAATACCTTACCAAATTCTTTGTTTTGACATTTGATTAATAACCCATATGCATAAATAATTGGTAATGTAATTGGTTATGAATTTGATATCCTATCCTCACTACTCATTACGTTGAAAAGCCGTGGAGGACAATATTTGAATATGAGTTCATGGTTCCCATGTGCATGTAGAATTGTTTATGATGCAATTTAACATCAACACTATATTAAATGATTTGAAATAATAACAATTAAGCTTAGATGGATTCCAATGTTTCGATATTTAAATATTGAATGTTCTTGTTTCGATATTTAAATGTTGAATGTTCTTAGATGATGTTGACATCATAGATTCTCCTCGAACCTCGATTTGTTTAAGATAATAGTAAAACAAGTATTATCGATTTGTTTAAGATAATAATAAAACAAGTATTATCGTTTTATATTATCATCACCAACCCGCTCCCCAAATGCTTTTAGTCTTCACATGCAAAGAAACCATCTCGAAACATGTTTCCTTTTATTGTATTTTCTAGTCAAAGCTACTTATATGGACTCCATGTAATCTATAAATGGTGCAGATTTCAAGGGTTTGCATTGTTGCATGGATGGAGACCCAACGAGGGTATTCAAAGTAGTGGCACTCGGGGGAGAGAGGATTAAGCATTGGGAGAGCCATGTGTTACTATTTTTTTTTAAAGGGGTTATATGTGTTTGCTTTCTTTATATGTATATGTATATATATAAAGAAAGCAAACATATATATATATATATATATATATATATTGGTTTATTGTGTGGCGAAGTATGTGAATAGTAAATAAACTTTATATAAATTGAGAAGATTGAGAAAATTTAAACTAAATTGTTATTATTGAATTTTATTTTACATGTATCAAGTAGTCTTAATTCCAAAATATATTGTTAGGTAGTTTGTTTAGTATATAGGTATAGGAATGACTTCAATGTTTGAAAATTTATTTTATTTTCATAGTCGTTAAGAATAATGTTTCTATTGATGTATTTTTAGCACTAATAAAACTTTTATTGGGTATTTCAAGTGTTGCCCATGTTGACATGGTCAAACATGATTATAGTAAGACAATTCTCTAACATGGGTTTATTCTTTATGGAAAACCCGAAAAGGAACAAGAAATCCATGGAAACACCTCCTTCACATGGGGTTAAGGGTTAAGAGGCTTATCTTAATTTTGGACATAATTTGAGAATGGTCTTGGTATTCTCAACCATGTTTCATTTTTTGTTTGAGATTGAGTTGAACTTATGATATTGTTATTATCTTCTTCTAATACATATGAATGCCTAATTTGCACCTTTGTCTCAACGTGCCAAATTTCATCGTGGAGAATTGAGAGGAACCCTTAAAGAGTATTTATCTAGAGAGAGTTTTAAGAGATATGAACCCCAAGGAGAGAGGGCTTGGAGTCATATCACCTTTGTTATTATCTTCTTCTAATACAAAGGAATTCCTAATTTGCACCTTTGTCTTGACTTGCCAAATTTCTTTGTAGAGAATTGAGAGGAACCCTTAAAGAACATTTGTCTAGAGAGAGTCTTAAGAGAAATAAACCCCAAGGAGAGAGGGATTGGACTCATATCACCATAGTAGGGTATAGATCCACTATTGTATTCTTTCTACTTACAATAGAATCTCCTTTCTCCTCCCTTTGTAGTATTCCTTAACCCTTAGACTTGAAACATGGACCATGTATGCAAAGATTATAAATGTAGAAAACTGGATACAAGAGACAAATAAGATGAAATATGAAAAATCTACCTTTGTATTAATAATAATCAAAAGAAGGAAAGCAATATTCACTTACCTCTTAAGGTGGTGCAACCTTTCATCGAGTAGAGCTCCCAATACAACAACACATGTCAAAACATTCCATGACCTTCTAGCTCTTTAAATAGATTTTCAATAGCAAAACCCTAAGTGCTTATGGTCCCCACATTAACGAGTACCAACTACCTAGTGGGCCTTATTAAATAAAGTGCCCCCCTTTACATTAAATAACTATCAACTATTATCTAATGGGCCTTATTCAAAGAACATAGTTGCATACATTAATTGACTAACTTTTAAGTAACCTAAAGTAGGGAGGTTAGGGTATGGCCATAACATGCCTTTGCCCTTCAAAAGAAGCATTGTTATCAATACTAAAGGTGGGGAAATTGCTGCAAAATCATCGGTGGTTCCTAAGTGGCATCTTTGCTTACATACATTTCCATTGGATCAATACTTCTTGAATTGTGCACTAACACAATTGATGCTCTTTGGTGGCTAATATTGCTTCATGTTGGAGCCAAATTCATCCTTCTTCATCAAGTTTTGACAGATAAATTTGCACCCTACAATTCGATCTCAAATCTTCTTCAAACATGACACATTCCAAGACTAAATGAATCTTTGAGTGGGTTGTAAGAGCCAATTTGTAGGAAACTTGTTCAATTTGATGGATGATTGTATAAGGTCCATGTTGGACAATTGGTTTGGAAAGTTGGATGTCATTGATATCAACCCTTGGAGAAGTCCAGAGATGTTGGACTATGATCGAGATTGATGATGAGTTAGTTGGGTGCATTTGATGTAGTGTACAAGTAGACCCATAGGTGTGGTTATGGGACCCAAAGTTGGTTGAGGAATATGGACATGAAGGACAATGAAATTGCAGGAAAGACACTCATATATGGATAGTCCTTGTCATGCCATTTCTGGTGATATGTGGTACGCCACATGGTTCCTCATGGTTAGGCAGATATGGCCTTGTGAAATCAGAAGCCCCAAAGAATGGTCAAGAAGCCCTAGTTGGTTACAAGTCAATGAATGAAAGGGTAAAGTGGTTGTAACAAGAAATATGTAAAAGCTCTAAGTTTAAGGGAAGAGGTTACCTAGAAAAAGTATAAATACCCCTCAAGGAGTCATTCACAAATACACTCACACACTTACAATTGAATATCTATCTTGTGAATGTTATGGTCTAGTATTGTGATCTTTTGGCTAGTTTGTGATGACATTTTTCTGAGGTAGCAAAGGAAGGTTGAAGGTGAAAGTATCAGAGTTGCAACAAACATGAGTAACCCTAGTTTCTGACGCATCCACGGGTTATAGATCTATAAAAAGGCTTGTGAAAGGTTGAGAAGGGATGTTAGTGCCTAGTTGTTGAGGCCAATGAAGGTATGCTTGTCTGATATCTAATACAATAGGTCAACTACATGTTACAAGTATGTTTATGTGCTTGATTTGAGAGTTACATGTTTATGGTATGGTACATGCTTGAGGCATGTCTTGTTGGTAATGGTATGAGATATGGTACACCTTGGTATTGCTATGGCTCATTGATTAGAAGCATTATTAGCTATCTTGGTATCTAGTTTGATATGGTTATGGTTCATCATTAGAGGCATATCTTGGAAATATTGACACATTTCATGGTACATGGTTGAGGATATGGTATAGGATTGATGCATGATTGATACATGATATAGTACAAGTGTTGATGGTTGATGTGCATGGTTGATGTACATAGTTTATGTGCAAGGTTGGCACATGGTATGGTACATGTGTTGATGGTGTAGGTGTTGGTGCATAATTGATGCACTAGTTATGGTACATATTATGGTACACGATTGATGCTTGGTATGGTACAGATTGTGGTACACGATTGATGCTTGGTATGGTACAGGTTGATGGTTTGGACACATATCTTATGATGGTATGTTGGTGATCTTGGTACATGCTTGGTAGAGGCACGTGTTGGTGATTTTGGACATCTATTTGAGAGGTGTCCTTGGTATATGATCCACGTGACAAGATATGGTTGAGTATCGGTGACAATGACAGGTTGGACAGGTTGACATGACAGGTTGATAGGTTACAAGTTGATGAGATGGTGGCAATGACAGTGACAATGACCGTGATTGTGGTAGTGACAATTGGTCTACACTTATATTTCAGGGCGCTTGGATGGGGAAAGGAAAGGGGGTTGTAGCATCCTTCCGGTTGGTGTCGAAGAATTAGGAAGTTGGAGCCTAAGAATAAGGGGGTTGTAACCTCCTTCTAGTTGGAGCCATATAATTAGGGAGTTGGAGCTTCCTTCAGGTTGGAGCCTGAGAATCATGGGGTTGTAGCCTCCTACTAGTTGGAGCTAGAGAATTCAGGGAGTTGTAGCTTCCTTCAGGTTGGATCCTGTAAATATGGGGTTTTAGCCTCCTTCTAGTTGCAGTTGGAGAATTTGGAAGTTGGTGCTTCCTATGAATGAATTCTTGATATATATAAGAAAGCATTATGTGGTTTTCTTCCATTTGGGTTTCCACGTAAATACTGGTGTACTATGTATTTTATGTGATGATGTTGATGTGATGTTGTTTATGAATATATTCTCTTGATATATTGAATGCAATCATATATGATACATTGATGATATATTGCTGAATATTATTGATAAAGTTGAATAATATATATTGTGGTTAAAAGTGGTAAAAGTGATCATACTGATTCACCCTCCCCTCTCACTATTCTAACAATTGGTATCAGAGCATGTCCTTCAAGAAAATAGTTTAACCACTGTAAGGTAGATCATGGAGAGAAAAAATATGTACAAGAATGGAATAGCACAATTTGATGGACATAACTATGCATTCTGGAGTAGAAGGATGAAAACATATGTACAAACACAAGGATGTGGTGTGTAGAAATCAGTAGTAGATGGGTGAAAAGATCCTACCATTCCTCCAATAGATAACGATGGAACGAAACTCAGTCAAAACAATTCAAGGAATAAAAATGTTATCCTGAACAGTCTGGTTGATTCAATATATGTCAAGGTTATGCATTGTGATTCTGCAAAGCAAATATGGGACAAAATTCAAAATGTTTATGAAGGGGATGCCAAAGTTAAGGCAACCAAGTTTCAAAGTTACAGATTTCAATTTGAACAATTGAGGATGAAGGAAGATGAAAACATTGCAACTTAATTTTTACGAGTTGATGAAACAATGAATGAAATTAAAGGATTGGGAGAAGAAGTTGACGAATCTATAAGTGTTTAAAAAATATTGAGATCTCTTCCAATGAGATTTGATCCTAATATTTCAACACTAGAAGAAAGAGCATATCTGGGCATGATAAGCATGGATGAGCTACATGGAATATTTATAGCTTATGAAATGAGAGAAATACATGAAAATCCATCCATACAAGAAGCATATTTTAAAGCATACAAAAGGACAAAGAAGAAGAAAAAGCCTGAGTCAAAGCCAAATTGCTGTTGTAACGATGATTCATATTAGGATGAAGAAATGGCCAACTTTGTAAGGAAGTTGAAGAAAGGAACCAACAAGTGCAAATATATGCTTCCCTTAAAATGTTTTAATTGTGGAAAAATTGGTCATTTTGCAAATAAGTGTCTTTATGATAAGAATTCAGATAGTGATGAAGAGGAAGATCCCAATAAAGAATTGAAATATCAAAAGGGAAACAGGAAAGATAAAAGGAAAGTCTTCAAGAAAAATATCTACTCAAGAGAAGACAACTCTTCATCTGATGAAGATGATGAAAGCGATGGTGACTCAGAGAGAGTACTCTTTATGGCCACAGAAAATAAGAAGAACAACGAAGAAGGTGAAGTGGATCTTGAGGCAGAGTTAATCATTGCTTTAGCTGAGATGAAGAAAGAAAGGAAGAAAAAGAAACCATTCAAGGAAGAAAACATCTATTTGAAAATCCAACTTGAAGAAGGAAAGAGAAAGGAATAAGCAATGCATATCCAGATGATAAAGAAAGAAAAAGAGTGTGAGAAGCTTGAAAAGGAAATCATGACATTGAGAGTTGAAGTCAACAAGCTCAACAAGAACTTTAAAGGATCTCAAGTGTTAGAAAAAAATATCAACAATCAAAGGCCATACATTGACAAATCTGGACTAGGATACAAGAATGTTCATTTTGAGGAAGGTTCAAGCTCCATGATGAAAGCAACAGAACAAAGGAGTTATGTAGAAGTTCTCAAAGGAAGGAATCATGGTCAACAAGAATAAAAAAGGAATGAATACAAAACACCTTCTACATTTAGGCAAAAAAGAAGCTTCAATCACTGTGAAAGAAACAACCAAAGAGAAGATTTTGATCAACCAAGGTAGGATTTCAGAAGAACTACAGCATAAAGAAAATCATTCACTCCTAGGTATGTAAATTTATTTTATGGTCATTACTTTAATTGTACTAACTTTGGACATAAAGTTGTAGATTGCAAGGATTATGAAATAAATGATCAAGCAAGAAATGCTTATATGGCTCCACATAATATTGAGTGTTACAAATGCCACAACTATGGACACATAGCTCAAAATTGTAGAATAATGATAAAGCCTCCCATGAAGGAAAATAATGATGAAAAATACAAGAAGGCTTGGAGAAGAAGTGAAAAACAAGAAGAACAGACAAATTGCACATACAAGATTTGCAGCAACACAAGATCATGATAAATTTACAGGAAAAGAATAAAGTTTTGAAATTTAGGTAGAGGATGATGAAGAAGACGTCAAAACTCAGGATGATGACATAATTCATAAAGAGGATGAAAAAGAAGATGTATGCACAAACGAAGATGAATATTACTCTTCATTGGAGCAAGTATTGTTTTGAGCCATTAGGCTTGGAGACTCCCAGTAAATATGAATGTTAAATAGGGGGAGTCAGTGCAGTAGCTACTACATATCAGAGAACCATCCTTCGAGCAGTTTGACGTATTTACAGAGACAGATTTAGAACAGTCAGATACCAAAAGTACAAAATGGTAGATTGATCGATTGAGAAAGCAATGTCAGTTGGCAGTTACACAGGAAAAAGTTTAGGATTGTATTCATGGAGAGATATCTTTAGTACATGTTGTTCCAGACATGCAAATTTTGGTTTATAGATAGATAATATTAGTGGACACATTTGATATGTGATGATCGGTTACAATCGTGAAGCCTTCATGATAGTACAATGATAGATGGGTCAACTTTTTGGAAAATTGAGTAGCAAAATTATTGGACAGTTTGTGGCATATGGACAAAGATGGATTCATGAGATGCATAGCAGGTTTAGGAAACACGGATTAGATGCATAGCAATGTATCTACATTTGGAATTAGTGGAATAATATGGTCAAGTGAACATGATAAGTGAATGAAGAAATAAAGTAATGAATTCTTTTTATATATGTCAATGAATTTCAAGAGGAAGCACCAATGGAAAATAAACAACACTGGAAGAGAGGAAGGGAAACATATACAGGTATCCCTACACCAATCTACATCTTGCATAAAAGTCAAGAGAAGAGAAATCATTAGAGAAAGAGATCCAGAAATGAATATCAGTAACATGCAGATAGGGGGAGGCATATCAACATGGGGGGTTACGTTTTTCCAAAGAAGGAAAGAAATAACAAAGGCATGGTAATGAAGAGAAAGAATAGATGCATGATGATAGGGGGAGCAACCCCAAGAAGAGATACCCTTTTCCATTGATGTCAAAGTGCGAGAGTGAGAAACATTGATGAGGAGCAATGGTCACAGAGGGAGCATGAGTGTTGGAGCATCAATATTTCCATCATTGTTTTTATCAATGTTGGTGTTTCCATCAATGCCAAAGGGGGAGATTGTTGGATAGTTGGTTTTCATTGATTTCAACCCTTAGATATTGATGTCAACCCTTGGCGAGGTCC